>VWZY01003712.1:31749-76532 GCA_013399075.1 Chloroceryle aenea | reverse complement strand
GTCAGCCACTCCTCCCAGTTTTGTGTCATCAGTTAACATGCTGAATGTGCACTCTGTTCCCTCATCCAGGTCATTGATGAATTTATTAAATAGTACTGGTCCCACTACTAACCCTTGAGGGACTCCACTAGATAGAGGCCTCCACATAGACTCTTTCCCACTGAGAACAACTCTCTGCCTTCTTTCCTTCAACCAGTTCACAATCTGCCTCACTACCTGATCATCCAGACCATGCTGTCTCAGTTTAGCTGGAAGTTGTGGGGGATGGTGTCAAATGCTTTACTGAAATCAAGATAAACCACATCCACTGTTCTACCATCATCTATCCACTTGGTTACGTCCTCATAAAAGGTCAAACATGAATTCCCCTTGGTAAAACCATGCTGACTGCAATGGTCAAATTACTCCAATGAGTTATTTCTATTTATAAATAGCAATGTGAAACTCATTTCCTCAGAGATAGGGGGAGGTAGACCACTGCCAAGGTTAGGAAAATGGGGTAGAAAACAAACAATAAATTTCTTTTGTTTGCCATGCTCCATTTAGAAGTTGGTTGTAATTGTGTCTCACTCACCTCCTTCAATTTGTAGGGATGTTTAGACCCTTTCACACCCCAGTGCAGGACAGCAACCAACAACAGAACAGAAGGTGAACAAATTTTGACAGATTTCAGCTTTCAACACCCTCATAAGGCTGTGTTATAACAGAAACTATTTTTTCACTGTTACAGCTTATTCCTTCAAGTCCGAATTATATTAAGGTATATAAGGTCATAGTAAGTACGTAACACTAAACTAGAGTCTGGAAGCTGGCATAGATCTAGTACTACCAGTGAGAGGCCAGACAGGGAATCCATGTGGCAAGGAAACTGGATGTCAAACATTCATGAAATGGCACAAAACCACTATTTGTATCCATGATCTAGAGTAAACCACAGCACCATTTAGCTGAAAACATGTTTGCGTTTTAGTCTCATTTGCTGCTTCTGACTTGTGTTTACTGCCCCACTGCAATCCTCAGTTCCCACTTCTTCACTACTGTGCCATCATTCCTGTTTTCATTCCCCCACCAGAAGTGATCATGAGCTTATTAGTAATGCATAGCAACATTAGCTATTTCCCTTCAAAATGCCCAAAACTTCTCTCTTCATTCTCCTCCCAAGGATATCAATTTTATTTTAGGTATGGGCTAAAGGAGATTTCAGGTTTGTTTTGAAAGTGTATGGGCAGAAGCTTACTTTTGATTTTTACATGAAGTTTACAATCTGAAAATCATAAGCATACACTTCTGACACTGTTCATCTAACAGCATAAATCTGTGCCATAGTTCTAGATTAATAAATATTCCTTTTTTATTTTCACCTATTGAGATAACACAAATAAACAGCTTTATTATATCTGAGAATGTCATTATTTTCTCTTCATTTTTTTACATCTCCTCAATAAGAATACAATCATCATATTAAAAATTTGGATTAAATAGCTTGATTTACAAAACTGAAAAATCGTGTTCAGTTCCTTCACAGAAAGCAGTTCTGTGGTTATACTATGACAAATACCACAGGCACGCCAATGAACTGGCATTAGGTAACAAAACGGAAAAGGGAGAGAGTTCTTTTGGACGTTAAAGCTATAGTGGCCAGTTAAAAATTGACAAATGTACAAAGGGATGAGATAATTAACACCTCTTAGTTCTTTTTTTGGTCCCTAAATTACAACCCTCTTCCTCATGCTGGCACACTAGCAAGAGTCATTTTGTTCCTGCAGTAAGTTAGAGATTTGATGCAGGGCTCCCAGCTAGTTATAACAACTGGAAACACTATAGATGTTAAAAAGATCCGTCTCAGTCACTGTCAGTTAATATGTGAGACTACACATTTGTGACACAGAAGTTGTTACAATCTTCAAAGCAACTGAAGTTTGACATATATATGAGGACCCTGACCATCAGACTAAGGCTCTGTATGTTATGAATAACAGTGCCCCCCATCCCAAAAATTACCAAAACATCAAAACCCAGAACATACTATAATTTTTAGAAATATAAGGTTCCTACACTCAGTGCTTTAAATCAGTAAGTCTCTGGTTCCACAAATAACACATCCAGCATCTCTCTTTCTTTCTACCTCCATCTGCCTCTTGTTCTAGTTTTCTTGTTCCACTATCACATTTCTGTTTCAAGTAACGGGAATTCTACTTCCTTGAAAAGGTGCTAGCATGGCCAAATATTGCTAGAGATGAAGGTACTGTTTGAGTTGGACACTAAGAACATTAAACATATTAGATACCAAATACTGAACACACAAATATTAGAATTTAGAACTAGACAGTCTCCTGGTTATAGTTGCACTGACAAATGTGAATTTGACCCTGTTAATATGTAAAGTCACACTGCAGAGTTCAAATCTGACCTTGGGATTTTGACTCTTGCAACTAGTTATTCTTATTGGTGAAACACAATTGAGCAGATGACTGTTGTGCTTCTTTACACAGCTATAACAAATCTGCTATTTTTCTCTGCCTCCCTTTTGCCTCCTAAATGAATGCAAGGAAGCTAAAGTTGCACAAGAAAGATCCTAAGAGAGCAATTTGATTCTCCCACTGTTCTGAAGGAGGAAATGGGCCATGGGGGTAGATCACCCAGGCAAGGAACTCCTTTGAGATTCTTGGTCAGGGTTTCTCTATTTCACACACTCTGCAGCAACTGTCTGCAATGCATATGGGCAAACACCTCAACATGAGGAAGAACTTCTCTACTCTAAGGGTTACAGAGGTTCAGGAGTCTCCTCTGAAGACTTTCAAGACCTGTCTGGATTCATTTCTGAGTGATATCCTCTAGATCAGGTCCTGTTCTGGCAGTGGGGTCAGATTCAATCTACAGAGGTCCTTTCCAACCCCTAACATTCTGCGATTCTGTGACAATAGCTTGTATCAATTTAGCCTGCACAACAACAGCCTGTCTTGCACAGCCTTTGTGCTGGCACTGCACCTACCGGCTCAGTAGTTCATGCCCTTTGCCCCAGAGCATCACAGGCTTGCACACAGGCTGACTATCCAGACCTGCTCAGGCTGGATTTACCATAAATTTCTGACTACAGCAGGCACCACAGCTTTGGTCTAGAACAATGTAGTTAACAACTGGACTATATAATGTACCTGTACATGGTGCATATGTAGATAAATGTAGATGCATGGTAATTGACTTAGTCTGCAGAATCAACCGAGAAACCCAATAGCTTAGACATTGAATATTCTATTTAGGCACATCCAAAAAAAAAGCTTTTTCTAGATCACCTCAGGGTCTTGATACTGACTACCTAGGGAGTTCTGTCTCATGCACATTACTTGCTCATTTTAAAAGTGGCTGGAAGTTTTATATATAAGTAACACTTTCTACCTTGAGTTACAATGTTATTTGGTCCACTTTGCGGAGGACAATAGTAGGTTCTTTCAGTAATCATAGTTTTTGACCTTCATCAGCACACATACAACCACATTCCTCCAGCTTCAGATTTCCCTAATCATGAAGGGGCACAGTGAGAAAGGGTGAAGATGGGTTGGGGCTTTGTTTTGTCAGTTTTGAGTTCTACCATTTAATCTTTCAGCCAACACTGGTGAGGTTCCAGCCTGGGCTCCACCACACAGAGGAGCACCAGCCCCACCCAAGTGAGGCAAAAACAATTGAGCAGAAGCTCTTACTATTTTTCTACCACATCATGTGATAAAAATTACATGTAAGTTTCCTTAGCAAACTAAACTGCCTTATTTCATCTATTACAATAGTCCAGATATTTCCTAAAATATTACAACTTGAAGGAATAACCTAATGAAACACTAACATGTGGAAGAGCTTGGACATAACACCAACAAATGGCTAAAGCACTTCAACTTTGGAGCTCATTGGTTGGAAATAGGGGAAATATTTGAATTTAACAACTGATCACATTTAGGTGTGAAAACACCAAATGTAATTGTAAACATTGTCTACCAAAATATTTCCAGACATAGATGGCATCCCAAGAAGGACTACTATGTGCATCTCAAATCATAACATTTGAGAATGATTAATTCATAGTGCAACAGATGCAGAGGAAGGCTTCTAAAATAATAATGGGAATGGAAAGCCTATCTTAGGAGAAGGCTAAATGAGCTTCATTTATTTATCCCACAAAATAAAAAGGTGCAGAGAGTAGTCCTGTTTTGTTTGCCAGCTACATCAAGATGGAATTAAATTAGATTAGAAACATAAACTGATATTTTTTATTTCCACATTCTGTTTTGAGCATCTTGAGTATTTTGAATATTTCAGCTTCGAAAAGAGTATGTTTAGACCACAACTGATGATTTTCATTGCAACCCTGAAGATGGGAAATTACTTTCCTTTCTAAATAACCATTCTGAAATACCTGTCAGAGTACATAGCTACAACAAGCAGATCAGACCTGGCCCACTATGTGAAGAGTATCACACTCTCATATATGGCAACAATAACAATCCTGAATCACATCAGAATGAAACCTTGTCAAAGACACTCAGGGAAACTAATATGCCTGACACAAAAAGAGTGCATGAAATGAAAGAATTTGAGACTAAGAAGGTAAATGAAATATTTTTGTTATATGCATTTACAGCACTGCAATGCCGTATAAATGGTAAATTTTAAACTGATTCATGTAATTTTAAAGCATCACTTATTAGAACACTGTGTCCATTATCTGGAAAAGCAATCTGTATACCTAAGTGATTTGCACAATTCAAATACATGAAGATTTAAGCACAAGTCTCTTTCTTCCCAAACAGAATAAGTGCAATATATTGCAAACAAGAGACCCACCCAAAAATCGCTCAGCTTTCCCTTTGGCAAAAAATGCCAGTATTATTCATTCAGAATTTTTAGTCAGAGATTTTCCATATGGAGATCACAAAGATTAATTACATAGACACCATATTAGCATTTATTTAATTTTACACTTAGTATAGTTTTCATGTTGGCTTGGTTTTGCTAGGATAGAGTTAATTTTACATGTGATGTGTTCTTATAGACACTGAAATCTCAATGAGGGAGGATATATTTCTCTTGTCTTCTGGTAATAATCTACTTCTAGAAAAATCTCAGTTATAATGCCAGTTATAATCACAGGACTGGTTGGCCGAATAGATGTGCTGTCATATATAGCACATATTCCTCCTGCAAAGTGAGCTAATATTTATGAATTATTTCAGAAGGATTTGTAAATGGAGGGAGCTCTTTCCTTGACCCTTCATTCTGGGGAATGATATATGTGAGCTCTCTGTCACAAAATAGCTTCATAAAAATATTTATTAATGAAGTACTGACATGACAATTCTTACAGAAGGAAACTCGTACTCTGTTTTAAATGCAGAGTTAGCTGGTATGTATCTGAAGAAATACAACTCCAAAACTTAAGATGTTTCATGATCCTATCAAAATATAGCTTCAGTTAACATCACAGGAACAATTTTACTCACTGGAAAATTCATTACAAAAACATCCCTGCAGTTGTGATAGCTTACAGTTTAATGAACTGTTTCTTTTCCTTTAATTTAAAAATCAAGCATAAGATACATAATATAATGGAGATGGTTATACTTGTATTGCTACGTTAAGGTTAAGAAATAAATATACAAATAAGGAATTTCAAATGGCTTTAGAGACCATGCAAGCAGGCAAGATTTATAAATATGAAAGGCAGTCAGCCCTGCCGAAAACTCATGCAGCTCCGCTGACATTCTTAATAAATGTGTATTTTTAGAAATACACGTATGCCACTTTTCTTAACACTTTGGGATCTGTACAGTACAAATACACCCGTTTCCTAAATTCTGCCCTGTCAAGGGTTTTCAACAGGCTCCTTGTTTCAAGAATTACCCAGAGCTGTTGGTTGTGACTCTTCCTTACACTTCAAGATGGATTTTAAATTTAGCACTACTTCAGTGTGATGGTTTTTTCCTTTAGTGCAATTTCTCCCACCTCCATACTGTTCATTGCTTCTGTTATTGTTTACAAATTCTAGTTTTGTGCTGACAAAATTAAATCCAGAAGGGATAATCCTGTTCCCAAAACAAACAAGGTCCAAATCCTGCCCTGAGGATCAATCAGTCAGTTCCTAACAGTGGCGCTCACACAGAATCTCCCCTGAACCGAACATTACACATGGGGAGGGTTTGTCTTACCTACAGCAAACAACCACGATGAGGAAAAGCTTCTTTTGAATCCCTGAGCACTGAATTCTAAAGCTGCAAGAAACATCATATCTTGATCTTTGCTTCTTCAGTTTGTGAGCGATTTCCTGAACATACCAGTTGTTTTCAGCCTAGTTTTAGCCTGCACCTCCAGAAATTCATCCTTTCCTCCTATCTATCATTCTCCTGTCATAACCCTTCACCTTTCTGAAGTCCCAAAGGATTATTTTTTAAATTAATAAAAACGCCAATGAGTTGGAGCACCAAGTAACAAGAAGATTCAAACTAGAGTGCTCCAACTTTAAGACGAGCCAGCACCACAAGCTCCATCATCTACCAAGCAGCTGGCACATGGACACTGTCTGGCCACACACAAACTGCACATTAGCCACAGCTGTCTCTTCCCAAGGCATCAGGGCACATGAGGTAGCTGGCAGCACTATAAAGGCTGAACAAGGACAAAATCGCCATGGACACAAAGAAAGCTTGAAATTATATTTATCACAGTGCATGTGGAGATCAGAAGAGGAACAGGGGACTCAAGTCTCCAGGATTATTTTTTTTATTTTTATCTTTTTTTCTCTGCAGAACACCTCATTTCTAACTGATTTCTACACATTTAATGAAAAGTACACTGTGGCTACTGCTTTTCTCCACAATTATATTATCAATTACTGAATACCAGGGTTATCTGAAGAACTGGTGATCACTGTGATCCAGTGAGAAATTCCTTCCAGTTACATTACTAACTCTTGTAACTTTACAGATAGTAAACAAACAACCTTTTACACTAACCCCAAAGTAGCCTGGCCATTCTGCACCAGTCAAACTACAATACTGGGTAAACTTCAGTTTTTCACTGCATCTCAACACTTAATTCATGAATTTCTGGAAAATAAAATTGAAAGGCAGCACTTTCTTAGCTTAGCTCTATTATCAAAGCCTACTTGTAGAAGCAAAGTTTAAGGATGACGAAAGTTTAATCTGACATGCTATCATACTCTGAGAGACTAATGGCTATTTAGAAGTTCACAAACTATTTCCTTCTCTTGTTCCTCCTACAC
This sequence comes from Chloroceryle aenea, assembly GCA_013399075.1. Lineage (NCBI taxonomy): Eukaryota > Metazoa > Chordata > Aves > Coraciiformes > Cerylidae > Chloroceryle > Chloroceryle aenea. Next base: position 69,265 of record VWZY01003712.1, on the reverse strand, counting down.
TTACAGTTTTAATCCCAAAAATGCTCCAAAGTCCAAAATCCAAATCTCCTTAAAAAAGCCATACATATCAGCTGAGACTGAGCAACAAGGAATCAGGACCACTCAGTGAAAGATTATCAAACTGCCAGACATCATGATAAAAAAAATACACGATAGATGCAGACTGAGCTCTGCCTCAGATTTACTGATTGCAGATAGCAAACACAGTAACATCTGTGTTATTTTCTCATGAACTCAGTAGTGGTGTCCATATGAATGGCACTGCTTCCAGCCTTCATATGTCCCAATTACTGTTTTTCATGCCAATATGAATATTGCAGAGTGTTTGCTGACTTGGAGAGAAGGCACAAAAAAGCAATAGCAACAGGACCCGCACCAAGAGAGATCAAAAGCAAACTAGAGACAGTCATCTCAACTACGTTTTCAGCATTAAGCCGCTCAGCTGCTGTAGAGACATAGCAGAGAGCACTTCTTTCCATAATTCTCTTCAACAGGTCAGGCAGTAATTTAAGCAAAACAATACCTAGAGACAGGTGAAGTGTTAATGCTATCAGCTCTACAGAGCCTTCTGAAGCACAGAGATGGGCCAAACCCCATGAGTTTCAGGACTGCCAGACCAGCTTACTTGCCACGCAATCAGGAACATACCCCACAATCAAGGGGAAGGATTTCATTTGAAAGATGCTAACTCAGGATCAAGCTTTGGGACTGCAGGGAGCATCCAGGTGAGTAGCACTAATTGCTGCAGAAGACAGGACCTGCTGGGGGAGGTGTGACAACACAACAGACAATACCTTGCTGCCATTTCCCACATGGGCAGCACAGGCATTCCTCACAAGCACAACAACCCACAGGAAGAAACACTCGGTCTTGTGAGAAGCCACTTGTCCTGGAGTGCGGAGGAAGAGACCACATCCCAAAGCCTACTGTCAGGGGAATGGTGTGCACAGGGGCCCCAGGATGCCACTCAGGCTGCCAGATGTTGCTTGCAGTTGCAGCAGACTGTATGTACCACATCACACAATCAAAGTGAAGAAGCTGATGAAGCCATCTTTAAACAACTTGAGGAAGTCCTCTGGATGAGACCCTCTTTTTCATAGAGGACAATAACTGCCCTGATATCTACTGGAAGGAAAACATGGCAGGACACAAGCAGTTGAGAAGATTTTTGGATGGTGTCAGTGATGAGGTGTTGATATAAGTGCAGGACAAGCCAACCAGGTAAGATGCACAGCTAGATTTGCTGTTCACTAACAACTGTCAGAAATCACATGTATCACTAACATGTGATAGTGGTAGCATTGTCTGTCTTGAAACAGGGTTCAAGATCCTGATGAGAGTGAAAAAGCAAAGTACAGGTCCCAGACCTGGGAAAATAATGGAGCAAGCCCTCTTGGAACACATATCTGGGCGAAATGAAAGAGCAGGTGCCTGGGAAGAGTCAGAACGGGTTTCCTAAGAATAGATCTTGCTGGACCAACCTAATTGTGCAACCTCAGGACCCAGAGAATAGTGGACAGGTGAGCATAACATCAGTAATGGACCAAAATGAAAGAAACTTGTGTCTAACAGTTTTAATGGCATTATTAGTCTTGCTTTTTCTACCACTAATGAAAATTAGACTCACACTATTTCAATTATATTAATAATAAATGCTTAGCCTTACTTATATAAAGTTCATGCTTATTTGCTTACTTTTATGCATCTTCTTTGCCCATAAATAAGATCTTCAGAATAATAGAAAGTCAAACCATTTCAAGCCAGTCAACAGTGGCCACTGAGTCCATAATACTCATTTGAGTTGCTGGAGTTGTGGATTTCCACGTTCACCTTTGTGTGCCTTAGCTTTATAGGAAGCACAAGTAGATTGTTTCCTTGGATTTTATCTTTTAAAGGCAAAAAAAATTGCCAGTTCTGTACAGGATCTATTAGATACAGTACATGTGTCTTACAGATGATAAATATGCACTGCATATTTATGTATGTATAATATAATTTCATGTAAATGAAAACCAGCCTTTCAAATATTCATGGAGCATCCTTCTGGGTTCTCAACTGAATAGAAATGCCTTGTGCCCAGGAGCTGAGCCACCTGAGCTGCCACCTGCAAGGGCAAGCGAGGGCAGAGAGTAACTGAAGTCAAAAAGGAAAAGAACAAATTGAAAAATCTGGTAGATTAAGGTTTGGTCATAACCCCCACCCCTCCCACACCTAACCACAAGAAGAAAAGGACAAAGAAATAGGATTGACAAGGAATTAAGGTGACAAGGGCGCATGGTAATATGACTGAAGCCAGTTTGGGGTCCCAAGCTGGAAACCCCTGACCCAGCCTATGCTGGTCAGCCCCTGTGAGCAAAGCTCCTTGCTCACCTGGGTGACTGGTCCTTCCTGGCCCTCTCCCAGACACCCTCTGAGTTTTCCAGTTGCACCTTTCCCTGGGAGCAGCCCAGCATGCAGCCTGCCCTTCCAGCAGTGGATTTTTTACCCGGCTCAGGCTGCAGCAGCTGGCACTCAGGCAGCCCTCCTCTGCCACCCATGTCCAGTCCTGTCAGTAAAAAATAACTTTTTTTTCCTTCAGCCCCATTAAAAAACAAGACTTAAACCAAACAATATTACAGAATATTTTATCAGCATGAGAAAGAGGTATTATTTGAGTACACACCAATGACAAAGAAAACCAAACAACAAAACAAAACAAAAAAAACAACCCACAGAGAAGCTTCCAGCGCAGGTGGTTCACAGTTACCCAGTTTCAGAATACTCACAGACTGCACCCAAACCCAGAAAGGCTGCAATGTGCAAATTAACCTTTCATCCAGGTGTCACAACCCTCTGAATAATTCTACCTGATGTGATAGGGGCTTACTTCTCATATATGCTTTTCTGAATAGCTGACAATCTCATCAAAAGAGCCACTGTCACTGGGAGATTGTACAAGAGCAAGCACAGATGCAGTTCTCAAAAATACCCACGCTTATCTATTTGCTTTTTGAGCAAAACAATTTCTCATGAGAAATTGCTGGTTTACATATTTCAAGACTCTGAGCATTCTCCACCCTCCTGCCTGTTACCCAGGGAGACTATATGATGGCACGGTCACCATGGAAACAGTGGACAAACTTAAGATGTTTTCGTTGCTGTAGATAAAAGCCATCTGCATTATTTTTTCAGCTCTGTTTCTCACACCACCAGCGCATACTCCCAAGCCAAACCGTAGCAGCTGCGGTGCTGTGTAGCAGCCAGGCAGCATCTACCGCTCCCAACGTGGCCCCCTCACCGCTGCCCTGCACCTGCTGGTGGGGAACAGAGCAAACGCCCTATGGGGAATAACAAAATGGGGTTGCAGCAGCAGCCGCCTGCCCTCCTTTCTCTCCCACCTCGTAAGACTTGAAGACATTTTTCTGAAAGTTTTCTGACCTCACTCCAATAAGAAAAAGTACACACACAAAAAAGGGTTGGAAAGCATCTGTGTAGTCTTATACAGAATATATTCCAACTCAGATTTCAATTCTTTAACTATGGTTCTTTGGGAGAACTTTTTTCTCCCAAATGATTAATTTCCATTTCTACAAAATCATTCAAAGTGTAGCCCCTTACTGGCTCTACAAGCTTCTATGTTTTACTTCTGGGATCTGTCATAAATGTGCTTTACTGTCCCAAAGTTCTTTTAGACATCAGGGACAGATTGTGCTCAAATAGTAACAGATATCACAAAGAAAAAAAATTACCCACGTAAACAGGGAGCTCTGGACCTCTACCTTGATATAATTACATCTTTCATTAATACAGTATTTCAAGGCTGGGACCCAGCCTTGAATATTGAAAGTGTAAAAATAATTTCAAGTCCATTTTTTTCTGATTTATTAATTGGCAAGCACTGTGAAAGGTCTTGTCCATCAACGTGCATAGTTGATCAGAAATTTATAAATCATTATTTTCACAATAGTCAAGGTGGAAATTGAGTAAGCACTTTTGGAACTGTGTTGTTTCTCTGTGGCCAACAAATAAAAACTTTTTTTTTTTTCTCTGTACTAGGCTGAGATGACCGAATACAATAAAAAAAAAATAAAAAATTATCCATTGGTTAAGCACAAAAATAAGTTTCTGCAGCATTTTCCACATAATGGGATGTCCTATTACACACAATTTATTTTCTGGAGGTTGAGTTTTGAGTTGCTGTTCTTCCAGGTTTTTGGTTGGGTTTTGTTTGTTTTTGTTCCTTACCAGAACTTTAGGAAGTCTCTATTTTACTAATCACTAAGCCAAATTTGTGACACTGTTACGTGAACACATCTTTTCCACCTATCAAAAAAAAAAAATATTCTTGTAAAAAGCCAATTTTTTCACAATGGCACATCTGTGAAGATGACAGACATCACAGAGAATGCTTCTTAATTTCAGTAGTCACCTGCAATTGTTTTCTCTTTCAGTAGGTAGAAATGTTCTGCTTAATGTTACACGCCTGTTACCTGCTCATGCTCTCTGTAGCCTATAAATCCTTTTAACTCCCATGAAAACAACAGTAGAAAATAATTTTCTTCTTTGATTTTGTTAAAGTTGGGAGTTTCCTGCCAAATCAAGACATCCCCGTAAGTTAAAGACAGTCACCGTGGAGTCAGCTGGTGTTTTGGACAGCAGGAGTTTCTTCCCTGCCTGTTTACAGCCAATTCTATCCTGAACCCCTGTATCCAATACAATCCTGCCACAGGCTGTGATCAGGTCACTTCTTAAGCAATTCTTTAATAAAATAAAGAGAGTTTCTTCTTCTCTCATGCTAAGGTTATTTTTTTCAAATGCAACAGCATTCTTATTGATTTTTATTTTCCTTTTAAACTCTGAATCCTTTCCAGCTTCTTTGATGAATGGATGAACCAGAATTGAGCATATTCTTGGAGAAAAGGTCTTCATGTTCAGTTAAGAATAGCTATAAAATGTTTCTATTGCCACTTTATGTTCTCATACACTCCTCAAGAATTATAGATGTTTGATCAGCCATCAAGTGATCCACAAATCCTTCTTCAAGTTGCTACATCCACCATCAGTATACCCAATATCCCACTGATACTGTACACAAAGCATGGGTATGCTTAGCTGTGGTAGCTCAACACCCTGAATTAAGAATATAGGTAAACTTCTATTAATTTATTTCAGATCCCAGCTTCAAAACATAGCTGATTTAAGTTTAAAATTTATTACATTCAAATCAGTGAGACAGACTGAAATTAGTTGACAGCCAGAACTATTTAGCTTCAAGACACAACTGAGACTGGAGAGGGAAAAAAAAAATAATTAAAAAGAAATATATGTTTTGTAACATTTCTGCTAAGATTTGCTACTTCCATATCCTTCTGTTTAAAGAAATGGAGGCAAACCAATTAAAAATGAAAGCTTTAGTATGGTGGAGTGGTGCTTTAATTTAGATAAAGCATTGATCAGTGGCAGATCCAAGACACTAGATGTTTTGTATTTCCTTACCGGCTTCCTAAAAAGGCAGCATTAAATATATATATAGTAGTAGGAAAATAGCTGCAAGGCATTAGCAGCTTTTGGTCACTGTGAGCCATTAGTCTCTGTAGGCTTCTGAACAAGTGTGTCTGTTTTAAGCATGCAGAGATCAAAAAGAAGAAAATGAGTCTCCATAAGATGATACAGTCGTTCTTTCAGAAAGATCTCTAAAACAAAAGCGGTCCTTAAGAAGGTCATCCCTCCTGTAATGTCACCTGTCCAAGATTTTTGATAGTTCGTTTTGGTTTTCTTTTCCTTTCTCTATCTAGCATAGCAGCTGGAAGCAGGGGCATTTATCATCCTTTTTGGGGACAGGATACTGTAATTATTAACATCCTCACTAATCCAACCTATAAACTTACTAAGTGAATGTAGCCTATACAAGCTACAGTAGGTGGTCATGCCTAATAAGTTTAAAGTTCTACTCCCATTTATCTTACCAAAGGTGAAATCAAGAGTCATTTTGTCACAGATTGTAAGTGTCCATAGGGAAGAGTTTAAATGAAATCTAATGGCTGCATGTAACACAGAGCTTTTCTGAGCTTCCTTCTGTACTGTATGGAGCTGTAGCAGACAACTCACAAGCTTACAACATCCCCAGTGCAGCAGAAACAATATGAAGATTTGAAATTGCATTTCTTATGAGATTTTAGTTCATGATTTGAAATTCTACCTCCTATTTGAAGTATAATTTCTTACTCTTCAATAAAACTTCTCTACCACTGAAGAGTAACAATTTGTTTTACAACTATTCTTCAAGACATAAACTAAACCAAGGCAGCTAAATGCTTCCTCTCCAAATTTGTCTTACCATAAGTCAAAGCTCTACCTTGAAGGCCAGCTGTAGAGGAGCTGTGTATAGGAGGACTGATGCTACACCTTGCAAGTTGGATGAAGTGCACAGCGCTAGCAAGCGGAGCAAGATGGGATGAGCACAGAGGACAGAGAAATGAGGTGACAACAGACCAGTGGGAGGAAGGAATTTGAGAGAGATTATCTTTAAGAAAGGAGAGGTAAACCAGGCAACTGTAAAAACTCAAGGACACTGTGAGCCAGCAAGTCCACATAAGACAAAGTTTATGACAGCGAGATATGCTGCACTTGACCGCCTTGCATCAGAGTACCCCAGAAGAGCTGTTGACAGTGAAACGGCTGGATGAATACTTTAATAAACCTCTGCCACAGTTTGTAATTAAAGGTACTTCTGGTTGCAAAAGACATCCATCAACACCACAACTAATTCTAGGGCAGCAAAGGGCAAGGACAAGAGAGTATTTCTGTAATATCCCATAAAAAATTAGAAACTATCAAGAGATACATTAATATTACTGAAGTAAATATGCTAAGCAGCTTGGGGTGGGGAGTAAATAAAATCATATTGGAGCGCTCTTTTTCACCTGTTTATATAGAAGTTTCATCCTTCACCGCAACATCTCTATTCCTTCCTGACATGGAAGACATTCTGGCTGGCCTCTTGGAGATTTTCACTTACAAAAGACACACAAGTATTTCTTTACTGCACTAAACATTATCCCTTACACTGGACCAGTTACTAAGCAACTCCTCATTGCAATGAAAGTCGAAATTCTGGTCTTCCTTTTGGTCGCTATTTGGCTTTATGGAGAAGCAAGGAATACATCTTTCACTGAACCTTAACAGCTTATATTGCTGTAAGTGAAAACTCACTCAATACAAATATTTTAGCAGACTAATTGTATGTAATTTATCATTGGCACCAGAGTGCCAGCAGCACGGAGGCAATTGTAGCCTTTCTACAGGGGACAGGAACTACCTAAATCCTATTACTTGACTACAGTCCATGTAAAAACAAAGATAAGAAGAAAGTAGTTATTTAGCAATCTTGCTATACATTGAGTTTTTCCTTCTACATCTCAAGGGAAAGCTGTCCTTTTATAAACAAAAAGTATATAGACAGGTCTTTTCTCTCTCACATTTCTAATTGATCCAAGAATCTGGTTCAGTTTTATCAGGATGGCATCCAGGCTAAATCTCTATATGCCATAAATCTTACATCTATTCACTTTTGCAGCTTACCTTCATGGGATCAAACAAAATTTTACTAGGTCTACAGGCCAGCTACTAAAAAGAAATCACATCTTAATGCTATGTGAAAGCCACATGTGCTGCAAAGACATTTGCTGTTTATCTCTCACAGGAAATCAAAGAAGATAATTAGATAATCATCATTGCTATTTGAACAAATAAAAACCAAATAAACCCTACCAATCTCATCCAACCCCCATCATTCTTAAATCCTAGTTTATGACAGTGTCCTGGTTTGAGCTAGAACAGAACTAATTCTGTTCAGTGATTTTACTTTTCAGCTTAATTCTTCTAACTGCACTGTCTGAAGTTAACTGCGTATTTTTGCAGACAGTGTCTGTGAAACACTTCCAGCAGTAACAATGCTCTATGTTTAGAGTTACTACCAAGGACTGGTGTGCAGACCAAGGCCACTGCTGGATCTTGTGTACCACATTGGGAGTGTAGAAAGTAAAAGGCCGCACCTGCAGGGAGGAGTGGACAGGACAGGTGACCCTAAACTGACCATGGATGGTTTCCATCCCATATATGTCATATTCCGTATAACGCTGAGAGGATCATGAGGGTCAAGCTCTTCTGGCTTATTCCTCTCTCTTCTTCAATGGCCAGCATCCAAGTAGGACTCTGTCCATTCTGCCTTCAGTACCGATCACTGTGTTCCTGAATCCAGCACCAGAACCCAGCTCCTAAAGACATCTCCTGTTTGCTGCTGGGCCCAGTCTGAGATTTTCCCCATTCCTGCTCGACAGCATTAGTGGCGATGGTGACATAATTACCATGGGAGGTGTGGCTTCGATACTGTTTTTGTATTTATTTGGTATATATTATAATTCCATTACTATTATTCTCATTAAAGCTGTTCTTGTTTCCTTTTCTAATCACTGTCTCACTTCCTTAATCCCTTTCTCTTCCCCTTTGGGGAAGGGAGGTTAATAGANTTCTTCTAACTGCACTGTCTGAAGTTAACTGCGTATTTTTGCAGACAGTGTCTGTGAAACACTTCCAGCAGTAACAATGCTCTATGTTTAGAGTTACTACCAAGGACTGGTGTGCAGACCAAGGCCACTGCTGGATCTTGTGTACCACATTGGGAGTGTAGAAAGTAAAAGGCCGCACCTGCAGGGAGGAGTGGACAGGACAGGTGACCCTAAACTGACCATGGATGGTTTCCATCCCATATATGTCATATTCCGTATAACGCTGAGAGGATCATGAGGGTCAAGCTCTTCTGGCTTATTCCTCTCTCTTCTTCAATGGCCAGCATCCAAGTAGGACTCTGTCCATTCTGCCTTCAGTACCGATCACTGTGTTCCTGAATCCAGCACCAGAACCCAGCTCCTAAAGACATCTCCTGTTTGCTGCTGGGCCCAGTCTGAGATTTTCCCCATTCCTGCTCGACAGCATTAGTGGCGATGGTGACATAATTACCATGGGAGGTGTGGCTTCGATACTGTTTTTGTATTTATTTGGTATATATTATAATTCCATTACTATTATTCTCATTAAAGCTGTTCTTGTTTCCTTTTCTAATCACTGTCTCACTTCCTTAATCCCTTTCTCTTCCCCTTTGGGGAAGGGAGGTTAATAGAGAGTTTCTGTTATAGGTCTATCAGGCTGTCCTGACCCTAAACTTTGACAAACAGAATACTGCATTTTAATAAACTTTATATTCAGTTAATTTTATAATAAATAAAAATGTTTCAATAGAGAAATTTAAAATACACACAAATAATACTCTAGAACATACATAACCTAGTTTAGAATTGCAGGACTAAAGGACCTCATGAGATTATCTACTTAAACCCCAGTCAGTGTATAGTCTCAGCTTGATATATATTCTTTCACAAGTACAGAGAATTTAGAGGAAAAAAATGGAGCCATATTTCATATATTACATGAATAAATATGAGAGAAGTCTGTTAGTTTGTTTTTTCTTCCACCATTTCCCACAATGTAAATTAAAGCATTTTATCTGAGCTATTTTTAAATGTTTCACTTCAGTGCTCCCACTTATTTCCATCAAGCAAAAATTTTCTTTACTCTGCTTAATCCAATTATTAAATAAATGTTACATTAAAAGGTTAGTCAGAGGATTAGGATGGCATAAAAAAAAGACTGTTCAGCATATGTTATGTTTCATGTCTAAATTTCCATTTGTATCACGTTTCTATCTGGAACGGATTGCGCATATCATGTTAGGTCTAACCAAGGTAAGATTTCTGCTTTTTCAAACAAACAGGTATGCATTAGTCTCAACTTCCATCATATTGCACTTCAAAAGCCACTCTACTTTCTCAGGAGGAAGATGCATCTCCTGTGTTTGCTGGGCATCAAGTCAACTGCTACATTTCACATGTTGGTACCAAATTCTTTTACCTGGACTGTATAGGCTGGATCATGCCCATCCTGAACATCTGCAGCTGAGGAGCAAGATCTCACCCACAGCCTAGACCTCAGCTTGTACGAAGTAGAGCGAGAGTCCAGAATGCCCAGAACACCACCATGGCAAGGAGAGAATATCACCTCTGCTTGTTAGAACATCAGACAGCAAGTCATGGCAAGACTAGACTGGTAGTAACTTGTCTCTGAAACAGGGACATTAGAAATTGGAAAATTGTCATTGGAAATGAGAGTAAATCCTGTATTCTTATGGATATTTTGGAGAAGTATACAGCTTCATTCTACCCATGGCTTACTGCACAGACTTAATTTAGCCTTACATAAATTACCATCTGCAAGATGCCCTTTTTCTTTTTGTCTTTGCAGCTTTTATCATATATTTCATTCTGGGTAATACACTGGCTAACTATGCAAACATTTCTCCATCACATTTATTAGCTGGTATTGTTTCATAATCAGTGCTAGTTTGTTTTCCAAGTACATCATTATACCACAGCATGATTTAAGAGCTAAATTGTCATACTCGAGACCAAGATTTTAAATCTGAGTTACTGGATTATTTTACACAAGTTACTCAATTGTCAGCACCTCTGCTTCCCTACCTTAAATCCTGTTATCAGCAAGGCTGGACTTTCTCCTTATGGCTATGAGATCCATAGCTGATAACTATGAGTCTAAAACTTTTGCAGATTCATGTGTATTTTTTAACTTAAAATTTGAATGTAGAGTCTAGTAAGGCAGAATAGGTGAGAGGAATGCTGAGTCACTGGTAGGCTCACCCCCATTCCCGGTTAAGTGCACTGTGTATTTTGTTCTAGCCTCCTTTGCCCTAGCTCAGATAACCTCTCACATGCTAGGTATATCAAGGAGACAGATGATAAGCAAAACAGATGATATAAGTCTGTTCCACTGTTTCAATACAACCAGTTAAATGATGGAATTCTTTTCTAAAAGGTGTGGAAATCTGAAGAGATACTGTATAGAGATCATCTTCACAAAAGTAGATAATAAATTGCCTTAGCAATGCTAAGAGGTTAACAAATTGTTAGTACAGCAGCAAAGTAACAAAAATGTAGAGAATAATAATTGTCTGCATAAGAAATCATGAACTTGCTGGGAATACTAATGGCTTTTGCATGTTCACTGTGAGCAATCCAAGAACTTCAGGTAGCACATCACAATCACCTGTAAAATCAGTAAAGAAAAACATGGCCACAAAATAGTTCAAAGTCTTTTGCATTTTCTTTGTTTGTGTAGCAGGTCAATGGAATTAAAGATCCCATACACTAAATGGCAACAAATAGCCAGTCTTTGTTCATCTTCTAGACAGAAACAATCCATAACAAGAAATTCGTAGTGTTATTTTTGACAATGCCACCCCACACATGCAGAGGCACATTCTATAAAAGAAAAAGATCTACTAAAAAAATGAAACAAAAGATACATTCTTTCAAAAGACAGGTTATCAAACTGTTTTCTGACGTATTCCATAAATTGCTACTCTGAACTAAAGATACTTGTTGCTAAAATCTCAGTGCTGACAGCCTAAAGTAAGAATTTGCAGACAACTTCTTGAGTACCATATCCCAAGTGTCACTCAGCTGGGAAAGTGACAGCATGCATGGGCTGGGAGGCAGGGCTTTGTTAGCAAGTTTCGAAATTAAACAAAGCCACAGAAGATTTAGTCTGCAAGTCTGAAAGAGATAATTTCTGTCCTGAAGTAATATAGCCAACATACATGCACTGTTTTCAACAACAGATGAAAGTCTTCTCATTGTAAGGGGCATGACTGGGTTTCAGGCAGAGCNCCTTTTTTCTTCCCCTTTGGGGAGGGAGGGGGGTTAACAGAGAGCGTCTGTTGGGTCTTAGGGGCTTCCCTGACCCTAAACCACGACAGCAAGGAAGAACCAAGTAGTCTATTCCTGGCCTTATTACCATAAATACACCCAAAAAATCCATGTGCACTTGTACAGATGTGGGTCTATGAATGCCATTTTGTTTCACTGTGAAACCATCTGATAGCAGAGCCTTCTTAAGTCCTCACCCAAATTATAGACTCCAGTCAAATATATTTTGAGTTGATCTTCTGTCATTTCATCTTTAATAGGTTAGAAATGATATATAAGCCTTGCACAACTAACAACAACAATTAAAAAAAATATGTATATATAAAAAAAAAAAAAGGTGTTTTCCTCACTGTACAGCTTAGCCTGGCTAACCTTCAAGGGCTCCCATTAAAATTGTGGGCCTCTTATTTTAATTCAGTAAGAACAAATGCAGATTTTACCTTTCTAGATCTATATATGTAGGATAAAAACTATGCCAGGAAAAAAAAACCAAACAAAAAAGGTGGGGAGGGAAGGGCAGATGCTGATCTCTTTCCAGCTGCTGATGTATTGCATCATATATATATAATAAACAAAAGCATCTCCATACCATAACATATGAAGAAGAGTATTGTCCATAAGACAACTGGATCAGTTCTTTTGCTCTATGTGGTACTATCTCGTAACTGCTAAAACTAAAGAAATAGCTGGACTCTCCACAGCTGGCTGGTGGGTGAGTAAATGGGACTAAGCAAAAGACTAAAAAGTATAGCCTGTAAGAAAAGGTCAAAGGAGTTGTGACAGTTTGCCCTGGAAAGGGAAGATGAGCAGTCATTCATCAGAGTCTTCAAGAATGTAAGTGCCAAATTAAAAGGAGCTTGGCTATCATTTTCTCCTCTGTGGGAGCTGGCAGTAAAGCGTGGACTGGCATCACAGATTTAAGGTCAAAAAAAGCCGTTTCCTGTGCCTAACACTGAAAGCTAGAATATGTGACTAGAAGAAGATTTGAATCTCCATCATAGGAGTTCAAGAATCAGTTAGACAAACACTTAGAAGTGACAGTTACAATCAATACAGTTATATTTGGGCAGATACATGGAAAACACAGCCTCTCAAAGACCCTTCCAGCTCTCTCCTCCCCGGTTTGCCTGTCAAGGACTTGCAGAGTTTACATCACCAGTATAACCTGAACATCCCACAGTCTTCCCACCACCACAGCCAGTTTAATGGCAAGGCATATGCAGCTTTCAAGAAATTATTACCCAGGGAAATTGGGATAAGAGACAACAAATAGCAGAACTAAGATTCACCAACCAAAGGAGCAGGCAGCAGTTTTGTACTGCACCTTGTTTCACCTTCCACAGTGTACAGCCTGCAGCAAATTATCTTATGAACCCAACAGTAACAAAAAGGTGAAGGAAAACGTTTAAGATCTGCAGAGATATGACTTAGTATTAAATAGCTCCCTTCTTCACCGAGTCCCAGCTGTCTGCCAGCATCACTACAGGCAGATGTAGAGTAACACTGATGCAACACTACAGGACCCAGTAATTGTTCTGAGCACAGGCCAGGACTGAAAAACAGCAAGAACTGTGAGGCTCAGTTTACCAGTGACTGACCTTCAAACCCTGACAGATTTGGCCAGCGTGAAAGTCTCTCAGGGACACACATCAACAAAAAGCAGACAAAACAGAAATGAGAGCAGACAGGTTTTGAAGAAATTTTACAGGAAGAGGTTCAACAAGATTCTCTATTTTAAAGAAGCCAGCATGTAAAGAGAAGCCATATGCTGACATAACGTTATACCCACTTCTGAGCAAGGCAGTATTTGTAATACAATATTTTTGTTAATCATTGTACATAGCTTCCTTTCCACAACTGCTATAGCTACCAAAGAGCTGTGTAGCTTCTGATCACATCAGAGCAGATGAACCTCTAATTTGAATTGGGTCAAACCAGATGAATTGATGGTGACTCATTTCAGAGAGTACAGCTTAGCAAAGTAATAAAAAAAGCTGGCAGAATTTATTCTCCCATCTGAGGTAGCATTATCACTAGAGCTAGAAAGTCTCCTTCACTTGCACTTTACCAAAAGCAAACACTCTTTTCTTGTGACTATGCTGTCCCAGTTTTCAGGTATTGTCATCCTGCTGCATGGGGCATGCTTGGAATCATTTCAAAGCTGAAATCCAGGGAAACAAAATCCTGTCTTTGAAACACTGAATGACAGGAGGACTCAGAACAGTTATTCAGGGCTTACGGTGGCCTCTTCAGAAAACTGCTGAAGTACACTCAGTTTGCTACTAATTAAAAGAGTTTATTATCTTTTCAGGGCTATACTGCTAATGTCAGAAATAGTTTTCTTCACTGGTTTAAAGGTGTCTATGTATATGTTTTTTATTTTATCTATTAGGTACTAGATAACACTGAGATTGACTTCATAGACTGCAAAATTCTGCTGATGGTCAATATTTGACTTTAGTCAGTAGCATGAAAAATTGTTCAATTTTAGAAGCATTCTCTAGGCATGTTTTATCAGGCATCAGGTTCAGTATGGAGCACTAAACACACAATGGCTTTTATATTGATAATGGATGGAGATTAAAAAAAAAAGTCATTGCATCAAACTGTGGGCTGATACCACAGCAGTAATAAAACTTTAAAAGCAGTGAAGGGAGAGTGGGCAAGAGCTTTAAGAGTTAGCATTGAAGTCTTGACACTTGGGTACTAATAAGAGCACCAAACATGGCTTCTCTGCACCTACCTGACCCTTAGCAAAGAGCTGAGAGCTTGCACTTCAGCTCTTCCTTTTGACAGTCTGGCTTCTTACCAGAAAACCACTCTCATCAGCACTTCAGTCTAATATGGGTTAAGAAATAGAGAGGCTGAACCGCAGGTACTTGCCTCATTCTTCAGACTATAAATGAGGACAGTGATTTCCAACAGCCAAAGGAAACATTAAATCAGTTCAAGCAGATACATCAAAACTCATCTTCCAACTTCTAAACTAGCTGCATGCAAAACTGCCATAAAATCCTAAGCACAATCAATCATAAACAGGCTGACTGCAATCAGATACATGGATACTAATCAGATTCAGCTACAGCATTTCTTACATCAGCCACAGCTACGCAGAATAAAGAAAGTGCAAAACTTTAACGACTCCTTATCCTTTGCCAGGTCACTGTTTCCCTGCTTGCATTTTAATAAAGAAATCCAGCAGTTCAGGCACAGAGTTGGTCTCTCTGCCTATCACAGGAGATGACCTTGTTAGACTGACACATCAATGACTCTTTGATGCATCTCTGTCCTGATAACAAAGCAAAAACATCAGTAGCCACAGAAGCTAGGGATAACCACTATGCCATGTTTTTTACCTATACTATTGTTATTTATAAGCTACCTCCAATTTTGGAAGCTAAGGCTTTCACTGCGATGCTCACCTGGTACTACTGCAGGTAGTAACTACATAAGAAGTAATTGCTCATAATATTTTTTATGTGTTTACAGACCATGTTATGACTTACAGGGCCTCTCTTTGCCCTGGAGTGAAAGTCTTCATTCTTTCAAGCTTTTTTCTTTTCTCATTTACACCACAATAAGGCTGCAGGAATTCAAGTGAAGCAAGTTATACAACACAGAGAATGTACCTGTCCTTTCAGTTTCCAGTATACATTCAGGCCAATTCACTTGATTCTGAGAACAAGGCAAAGGGAAGAGAAATGACAGCTAGTCTTTGTCCTGACTTACTTAATTCAGCACAATGCTCTACTATATTCTACTTCCCTGAATTCTCTTTCTGTGATCTCAACAGGAGTTCATACCAAAAACAACTAATTTCTTCTGCAATTGCTCCATAAATTTCTTATTATAACATCTACATGCTTTATACACTTTCATAAATTTGTTCTCACAACAAACCTACAGCAAGAACAAATTACATCATTTTGAACATTAAAAAAAGGCCCAGAGAAAAAGGTTTTAAAAAAAACCCTGTAAACCACCACACACTTACTACTAATTTTGGTTGCTCAGTCTGAAAATGCTGAAAACTGCTTTTTCAGAAGACTTGTTCGATGGTGCTCATCCATGTTCAAAGCCCAGCTACTATTAACTTCAACTGCAGCTGCAAGTACTCAGTGCTTCTGCAAATCAAACACTGAGGTCTCAAGTCAGCAGCCCAGAAAATGAGCCACCTGTGAAAAGTTGCCTTTCTCCACTGCCTGGCTCTACATTAGCAGAAATGCTTCTTCCCAGCTGTTCAGCTGTGACTACGGCAAGGCGAGATAGCTGTTTGTTTTGTGGAGGGTTTTTTTAAAATTTATTTTATTTTTAAAGAAAATAGTAAACTATTTACAAATTCAGATTGAATTCAGAGAATATAGAGCATGACAAGGGGGAAAGTTCTACATATGTCTTCCCTCTGAAGCAGCCCTGGCTGAGGGGTGAAATGCCTGAAGCAACCAGCCCTGCTGCTGCATGGGCATCAGTACTGCAGAGACTTCAGCTTCCTCTGTGAGGAACCTGCTTTCTGCCTTTCTTTTCAATAAGGGAGCAAGTTGCAAAGAGTTAATTAAAGCTCTTGGGAGAAATTGATGTTTTGTGCCTGAGAACAACACCCCATTTCACAGCAAAGTAGCAGTGGTCTGAATTGGGGTGAGCCATAGAGCAGGAGCTTGGATAGCCCTGGTAGCCACTTGTCTGCAGCATCTAGAATCCACTCTACCTGGAAGGATCTGTGCCTAGTTGCAGGTGTGTGGCTTTGCTTCGACACAAAAATTGCACATGCACTACTTGAAAGATATGAGTTTCAAGAAATCAAGAGCAAGAAAACCTCCCATTCAAGACACAGCAATGATGAGCTAGTCCTTCCCAGTTAGCTGCTTTCTGAGGAGCTGGCGCTCTCTATCAGGAGAACAATCATCACAGAATGTTAGGGCTTGGAAGGGATCTCCAGAGGAAAAAACAAAACAAACAAACAAAAACCCCCAACTATATTAGTTGGAAGTAAAGCCTGTGGAGGTTTTTAGACTACTTTACAATTCACCTGTGATTTTATTCCAGGTGATGTTCATTTCATGATTGCTTTCAAGATACTTCTATGCTTTGATTTTGTTTTTTTTCTTGCATCTTTTTTGCTAAGGCTAAAGTCTTTCAGTAAGTAAACTGTCCTCATAACCAGGCCCTAGGAATAATTCCAATTGTTCCCTAAGGACAACAGTTCAACGTTTATTCTTTGAGAATTATGGTTGTAGAGGTACATGACATGCATTTTCATTATATATAACCTTGCTGCTACTCACTGTATTTATGTCCCAGCTATAAATCTCTTGTCTCTGTCACTAAGTGCTGCCCAGTGCCTCTGGCCACATGCAATAAGGAATTACAGTAGTAAAACCGGCCTCACTTTTGGCAACATGCTGAAAGTAAAATATTTAGAGGAATTCTTTTGGGTTCAAGTAGCTATTTGAAGCTTATAAATCTACATGATGTTGTGTTAGATTTGCACCTTCTATTTCTAATCTATCTATTAACTCCCTTTTTAATCATAGTTAGATATAACAAAATTTTACCAATAGCAGTTGAAGAAAACTTTCAGACTAATGAACAGCAAAACATTACTTCAGGCCAGTAGGCTTCTGTCCTTTACATTAATTGCTTTCATAAAGGATGTATTTATTATTTCTCACAATGATTTGACTGGAATATAATAACATTTTTTTTTCAGTTATAAGTAAAAACTATACAATTTGCTTTATTTAGCTCTCTATAGGATTGTTACTTTTAAAAATAGCTTCCAAGCTGCCTCTCTCTTGGTAAGTTTTCTGGAATGATTTTATTTCCTTATCTTTTTCACCTTGTCTCAGCCCACATTGCCAGGTAGCTGCTGAACTAGTCACCTGTACATTTGAATCTGTCACTTGTTCTTTGTTGCTATCAACTAGTCTTGCATGTGTGTCTTGTGTCTGGTTTTAGATGCTAGTTACATTCTTGGTTAGCAAAAATATTGGAAGTCCCAGGAATCTGGCTGTCTTTGCATAGTAATATTTCATTTGGTACCACTGGCTTGATGCTTTCAATCACATTTTCAGCTGCTGCTGGCTTCAAAGCTCCATTTGCTATAAACAAGATAGTCCATATATGGTGTGACATGAGCTGTACTGGAAGGCTGCCTTTGCCTTCTGCTGGTGTTTTTCTCTAGTGTACTAATTCTTTCCACAGGCTTTGTTATTCTGATATGCTCCCACTTACCTCTCCATCTGGAGGAGGGGAAGAAGGAAAAAAAAAGTGAAAAAACACACAAGAAAACCAAACATACCCAAAGCTCAGGTTTTTGGCAGTGTTGACTTTTTTTTCTGCCTTGTCATGGTGGAAGCTGTGCTGCAAAGAGCATTAGCTGTGTTGAAACTTGTGACAAGAAAACTGAGGCCCATTAACTGTAGCAACTCTTGACACCTTCTGTTGTTCATTATGCTATCACACTGCAACCAAGAACCTCCTCAGTCAAACGTTACATAGTGTCATCTGCATTTGTATCGAACTCCCTTAAGGCATCCTACAACTAAACTAATGTCATTGGCACCACTACAGCAGCAGGGAAAAAAAACCCAAAATGTCCTCCAATGTGAGGTGTATCAGCCAAAAGGCACCCAGAAGGCAAAAAATAATTGTTTTCTCTGTAGGTTGAAAGCATTCTAAAATATCCAATACCCAGTCTCTTACCTGTGTGTCTGCTTTTTACAATTTTCAGTTGGGAATAATTTCATATGAAATGAAAAATCAGTGATTCGGTAGTTATGAATTTACCTGTGTTTCTGCAAAAGTTATTACACTGTTGATGCCACCTGAAGATCATGCGATCTTATTTTAAAGCTTCTGCTTCCCCCAGGCTACTAATTTGGTTTGATGTCTTCTTTCAACAACTCTGCTGTTGTAGTATTTCTGCAGAGGTAATGTCCAAGTTATATTTTCAAGCAAATCACTTCAAGCCTTTGCCTAATGTATCCAGGTTTTTTTTTATAAGGGACAACCTACATTACAGCATGAGGTTATAAATATTTAGATATACAGCAAACATTCATCACTATTAAAGTCACAGGCCTGCATATGCCTCTAGTACTGGTATCAGACTATTACTCTGCTCATTCTTCTCCCTCTACACCTTCTGGAAGATTTTAATTTCTTAACTCTGAAACTGATGTCCAGATCTTTATGTGTGAAATTACTTTTTCTTCTTTGTTTCACAGTTCCACACTAGGGAGTAAGAAGCTCATGTGAGTTGAATTAATTTCTCATGTAACATACACTTCATGTTTGCTTCTTCTAGTAAGGGAATCACTCTCTAATCCAGGAACTGTGCAAGTAAAGTTACAAAGATGTCATACAAGGGCTGGCCTTCTGAACAACAGGATTACCAGCAAGCAAATTGTTTTCCCATTGCATTTTCCCAGATCATCCACATTGGATATAGTAAATAGCATCACAAAGTACAAACAAGTTATCTAAAATATCTTAGTCGCTAGCATGACATCCATTGCTTCCAGAAATTAGTTATTTTTGTCAAGGTAAAGAGACATGATTACAAAACTATTTTAAATGGTTATAACTTGACCTCAAAATCTGCAGAAATGCAAATACTATTATTTATGGATTTATAAACCCTAATTTGCATAGCATGTATATTCAAGTACTTTCTAAAGATGCTGAAATTATAAGGAGGAAAACAACAGGCAGCATAGTAGCTTTTTGCACTCTGAAAAGATAAACATCACATTATCTTAGAAGAAACATTTACAAATAAATGCTTCCTTTGATTTAGGAAAAAAAAAAAAAAAAGTATAAAAACAACACCCAAAACCAAAACAAGAAGACAACAAAACAAAAAAAAAAGCCACATCTGCCTTTATAAACTAGGTCACCTACCCCTCATACCAGCAGTTCAACAAGAACTGAGCCACAGAGTCAGCCCAAAGACATGCTCAGGCCAATAACCTTCATCAGACAGCAGCCAGGATACTTCGCAAGGCAAACTTAGCTTGAGGTTGGCTTTGGTACATTTCCAACTGGAAGACAACTACATGCTAAGAGTTCCAAAAAACAATAAATATCATTCGATGCAATTAAAACCTTTTAGGCATAATCTTTCCTTCTTTCCCCTTTTAATCTTGTTAACAAAAAAAAACCGCCATTGGTCAAAGTTAGTTTGATTGAATATGTGTATTAAAACATTTTTCTATGATGAAGCACTTAAAGAGAAGTTTTTTTGTAAGATGCATCCATTGCTATCCAACCCATGTTCTTTTAGGGTGAGAGTAGTCGCAGGGCAGACTGTCCCCTCACTCCTCTTGTGCTCCCATTTCTAGTGGAAGGAGAGCTGAGCAAAGGACTCCATGTACTGTACCAGGCTACTCCATCTGCAGTTGCAGTACCAGTGCTTCAGAACATGAAGCAAACACACTTGTTAGCTAACAGGCAACCTGTGAGTGTGTCACTGCAACAAGTCTTTTCTAAAAGATGTGAGTGGCTTCTTAAATCGAAAAGCTGTGTTACCCTCACTTACAGCATTACAAACTCTACTGGGATGTTTGAGGAGGTGTAGGAAGTGTTGGTATTGTGCCTACCTCAGAAAAGCCATGAAACTGTTACTGTGACCATTACTTAAAAAAAACTTCCCATCTCAGGCTTCCCAAGAAGATTCTGTTTCTTAAAAAACAAAAAAGTCATCTGGGAAAATTATATGAAGACTGTTTTCAGTCATCCTTTTTTCAGTTACTTGGTTTCACGAGCATCTAGAGTAAGAAATCAGCACTTCTAGTGGCCACTGAAAATAGTCAATAAAAACCAGAAGGCTTTTTGTCAAATGGTGTTTTCAAGGAATAAATTGAGAAAGCAATATTAAAAAAAACACCAAACCAACCAAAAAATGCAACAACAAAACAACAGAAAAAAAACATTTTGAAATATCAGTATTTGCTTTTGCATTGGAAGCATCAGTACTTTGAAGATATCATTTATATATTAATTGTTTGTCTGGTGTATTCAAATTCATCTAACTGGGCAGCATTGTCTGTCTTTTGGAGCAGGGAAAGGGGGAGATCATCCTGAAAGCTACAGAGACTGCTACATCCCAGGCAGAATCTACATCAAGCATTAAAAATGTGGGTTATTTTGTAGAGTAGAGAAAGAGGTAATAAAAGCATCTTTCTGACTACATATTTAAATTATTTCATCTTCATAAATAGCACTAGAAATGATAATACAACACATTGATTGTAGAGTTATGGTCTGGAAAAAAAAAAATAGCCTGACACAGATGGTCTCAACCATTGAAAAGCATTAAGATAGCTGAGACAGACAACTTCTGGGTCTGCCTCAATTTATTGTTCCCACAACAGCAACTTTCTGAGTTGCAGCAAACTGTGTCCAGCTTCCTCTGATTCTAGGAAATTATTTCTGTCATTTTCACTGGTACTCTGATCCCTGCTCCTCTTCACAGCCTCCTGGATGCTCTTGCTGCTCTGCAGGCTCCCTGCCTCTTGCTGCCACTGTCACTCTGGGAAGACCTCTATTCACCTACCCAACAGGAGCAGCTTCCCATCTCTACTGAGGTCCTCCCCAAACAAATCCTGCCAATTAAAGGAAGGAGATAAAAAGTTAAACAAAACAAGCAAAAACCCAACCCATCACTCTAAGCAAAACAGGTCATCAGCCTTGCTTCCCAGTTCAGGGTTTATTCTGTCCCCTTCTCACCTACTACTTTCCAGTCTGTCAGTGCAACTGAGTGAGTTGGTTTTCTTTATCGACGCCTCCACCTCATCCACCCGATCCAGGAATTCAACCTTACCTTATCCCTTCCTCTCTCCTTCGCCAACTCTTACCACTTTATCTTTCTAGTCTTTCCTTACCCTACAACATGACTCTAAACTCAGCTGCCTTCTTAAACAAAGTTCATTCTGCCTGGCCATGCAGCTACTTACGTCTCTATGTAAGACTTTATGTCACATTGAATTTTGCAGGATGTGAGATTGACTGGAGTATTCTGTCACTGAGTTGGATAAATACAATTTAATAATGTAAAACGACCCATTTTTTTGTATTCCAGAAAATTATGTTTTCTCTGTGTATAGAGGGGAGATTTTTCCCTATAAAAATTGATATTTTTCATTTTTCCTCTGAATCTTGGAGGGGGGTGTGTGTCTAAAGTACAGTTTCTCCTTCCACCTTCCTCTCATCAAGGATGGTTTTGTTTAGTTATTTTTTTATTATCATGACTATCGCTTGTTCTCACTGATACTCTTGTTCTCTTATTCACTGTATAAAACATGGGTCTGGGGGGGTTTCCCCTTTAATCCTATTAAAGTTTAAAACTCCCCAAATAATTCAGTAAACAGTTAGTGCATTAAGTTTTGTCTCCTCCCTGTCCACAACAGCAGCTTTTATGACAAATGGTCACCTTCTCTACAAAATTCTTCATATGCATATATTACATAAGAGAAAAGCCTCTATGCACAAAACCACACCCATTCAAATACTTCCTTTAAATCTGTTCCAACAGGACACTTGCAAACCCTTATGCACCTGCCAATCTGCTTAACATTTTTTCTTACACTAATTGCTTGTGCTTTTCTATCACACTGGCTGCATGCCACTGTTATCATACACCTTGTACCAAAAGAAGGTGGTTTCTGGGATAGGAATGTCTTTTTGGTTACTAAAGATACATCATATGAAAAAGACCTCTTTTCAGGATTTCTTGTTTTCATAACATAAAAAATTAAGCATGTTGGACAGCGAGTCCTAAACTGTTTTGTAATTACAAGCAGATTTGACTCTTCCTCTTTAAGCAGTCATATTTCATTTATACCCCAGTTCCAATATGGTTTCTCACAAATACCCATCCTATAAAGATGAATTGAAAGAAAAAGCAAGCAAAACAGGAAATATGTTTCCACTTTTTTATTAAAATGTGAGCTGTTGTAAATGTCAAAGTAGAAAAAGGATTACAAGGACAGTCAAAAGTAGTAGTTATAGAAGAGAATCTGGTCAAACACAATTTATACATAGAAGCTTACACACGACTTACAGACAAAGTTTGTGATGGGATGCATCTACTGTTTTCTTAATATCCTTAATATTATAATTTGTGCAATATGGAATTAAGATGGGTTCCACAATTATTATTATTTGAGTAATTAATCATCTCTGCTTTAAAAATACAATTTTTAGTTATATTACCATTTAATAAAGACAAGAAAAAATGATGTCAAAAGTAGTAGTGAAGCAAATCTCTCATACCGTCTTAAGTACCTTCATGAAGACTAGCAACACCTCTTTCAGAAGAGACAGAAAGCATTCTGCACTCACAGAGGTGTCACAGATTGCCCCCGTGCTGTACCCCCTGCAAACAGCAGTGGAAGACATGTGTATATTCCAGTGCCCCAGAGTCCACAGGCAGAAAGCAAAGATGAAATTAGCCTGCTATCACTTTCCATTTTGCCTTCCTTCTGCAGCTTAAGCAAGTGTGAACTCAACTTAAGTTTGAGGAAAATAGGCCTTGCATATTCAAGTCATTTTTTACAATCACTACGAAGAAGACTCCTACATGGATTTCTCAGATCTACATAGTACTGTTTATGCTGGCAAGACTTCTTGAAAGCATACCCCATTTTTTTTTGGAACTTGTAAGAACAGCATTATTTTAGAAAATATCTTAACATATTTCTCAAACATTTCTCAAACACTATGACATGATGCAATTAGATGTAATTAGACTGTAAGAGGGAAGACATTATTCTCTTCTATTTGGCACTCTGTCTGGAATAGACTTTCTATCTTTGGGTCTCCAGCAAAAGTCCAGCTACAAGGCTGGTCAGCAGCCTGAGGCACAAAGCCCAGGACAGAGATGTTGAGGGTAGCTGGGCTTGTTTAGTTTGCAAGAGAGAAGGCTGAGTGGGAACATAACAGTACCTGAACTGGAGCTACAAAGATGCCAGTACTGGCAGGTGATAAAGCAGTGGGCAGTAGCTATAAACTGCAGCCTGCGAGGTTCGGCTGGACATCAGGAATAATGTTTTCACTAGAGCAGCACTGGGGTGAGTGGCTCAACAAAGCTGTAGAGCCTCCACCCTGGAGACTTCTGAAGTTTGGCTAATGGAGCCATGACTGACCCGCTGGACTGTGGGCAAGAGTGCTACCTGGAGCTGGCAGTTAGACTAGATGATGCCTAGAGGTGCCTTCAAACCAACACGTCTACAACTCTAATGGAGTATGTGCCTAACTGGACAGACTCTGTACTATCAGATTTTAAAGCAGACTCCTGCCTAAAAGTTAATCATACTACAAAAACCTATTTGCAAATATGGTAAGAAAGCTGTGGAAAATGTTTCCTGAAGTATTTTTGCTTTAAAGATTTTTTTTAGGATTTTCTGTATGTATCTGCCCATTTAACCATTTTGCTGTTGTCAGCTCAGCTTTTGTCTGAATTTTTCTTCTAATGGCACAAGGTAGGAAGGACCCAAGAGAAAATTTTAATCCATAAAAGTTGCTGTATAGCTTGACATATAAATGTACATTGAAATATAAATGTACATTGCCTTTGACCAGCCCTTAAGATGTACTTTGAAATGTGAGCACTAACTTTAATAACTCTGCTTAAAATTAAAAGAGAATAAAATTGTTCTGAACTGAAACTGGAGTTACACACCTCCTCATCTTCCTGATCTTCATTCAGGAAGAATTAAAATGTATTTATATCTTTCAGTGGTAGTACTTTCTCTGAAGACTGATTCAGAGATTTACGTAAGCAGGTCTACTCACACACTTAAAGCCAGTTCTCATTTGTGTTTCCTACTCTCAACTGATTTAATTTTCATTCTTCTTTTAATGGGGGGTGGGGGGAGACATGAAGAATATTTCATTCCAGCCACATCATGGCTTTGCCATCTATATGCTATTTCAGATAAAACAGAATAACAGAACAAGCCACTAGCATAAAATCCAAACAGTATATATTCTCTACTGTTGAAAAAGACTAGAAAAAAAAATACAAAGCATGTGCACTGTCCCTGGAGGAGCAAGGAAAATGTCCATCTTTTTCATATAACCCATGTGCTACTCCCTGAAACAAAACAAAACAAAACAAACAACAAAAAAAGTGTAAATACACCACAAAAACTTCCATGCCAGTAGTACTAAAGGATGAAGAAAGTATCTTTCAGAACCCTCTCTGGATAATATCTGTCATCGCCACTGCTCCTGAACTTAATGCTACTCTTTCCCAGATCATTTTGTCTCTCTGAATTACTTGAGGGTCCAGGCTACACAGGGGTTTTCATGTCATAGCACATCTAAAGGGATGTTGACAATACACATGAAAATACTCTTTTGAGGGGGAAAGTATCTGCTCATCTTGGTACATCCAGCAAGATCACCATTTCAAAGGATCTGAAAGAAACTATATCCACACTTGACAGACACTTTTGTGTAACTTCTGTACTCTTCTTTTTTTTTTTATTTCTAGCACCTCAGCATTTAAGATTCAGAAAACAAATCTCGAGGGAGCTGTTGTATGAGAAGCAGAGGTAAAACTGAGCAAAAGGTGATGCTAGCAGAGGGAGCTGATCCTGTGTGTATCAGGCAACTCAGAACTGTGTAAGTTGTCGCAAGCTGTCAGTAATGACAATGGAATGGAGGCTTCCTGCCTTACTGAGCATCATTACCATGGATACAGAAAATAACTCAATTCAAGCTTTTTGGCTTTTTTTATTATTATTATTTGGCCAGTAAAGTGCTTTCTGTGCTTTGGTGCTGAAATCACAGAAAGTTCTAAAATCATGTCGTGCTGCAGCTGCCAGACATAATGATGGAGTCTGATGCATAGCAGTTTAGCTGGAAACTGCCAAGGGACAAACAAGGAAAAAAATCAGTGCTACATTTGAAGATACCAAGAATTGCATGCTGTTTGTAAATGGTTCCTTTTCTGTACATTTCTATATATTTATTTTTCAAGTATTGCAGTTTTAACCTAAATTATTTCTGTGATAAATTTGCATTCTTTTTTCTTGTCAGGCAGCAACACTTTTCAGTACTTCCTGGTAGCATGCACTAATTAAAACTTTTTAAATGTTTATACAGGAAATACACAACACATAAAATTATGTTAAATATACATACACACTTATTCTATATATCCTCTGCAATGAACTGGAGCCTTATCTCCCCAAGATACACCTTTGCCAGTGCCAACAATTATCAGCTCTGCTATGTGTGCTGGTATACACATACTTTAGCAAAAACACCAATGAGAATGCTTTTTTATTGTATGTATCACTTCAGAAATGCAACATGAGACAACCACATGGATGATGTAGGAGATGGAGTACAATCCACTTAACGATACATTTTATCACAGTTTATTTTTTTCCCCAGATTAATCTCATGTGAAATTCCAATCTAGAATGGGAATCCGGTAAACTATCCCACCTCCATCTCACAGATGATGGAGCAAAACATTACTCCCGTGACTGAGTTCTAATTTGTTACAGCGGAAGAACACAATTACAGGTCGATCTGTCAATGGAGTAATTTCAGCAACTAAAACCAGTTGACCTTTCTGGTACGCTGTTCCAGGATCAGAATCACTCCCCTGCTAAGGAGCAGCAGATGGCCAGAGATGTGCAGTTTTGCTACCCTGTAAAAATCAATTTGTTTTTCGGGACTGTTAGGTATGTTAAGAAGTAAGATGAAGGCATGCCCTTATTTAGGAATCCCAGCCTAACACCAAAGCATGTCCACAAAAGGGACAATTGAAGTGGATGGCTACTTGGAGTTTGGCTTAAACAAGTTCACCTGCAACTCCTGTGGCTACTCAGACCCCTGCCTTATCCTGGAGTGTCGTCATTGAGGAGAGCTACCCAGAAACGCTCATCATCTTACGCTGCACGCCAGAAACAGCAGTGACAGTGTTACAGCATGAGAACAAAAACAGTGGAAAAGAACATCATGATTGAATGTACAAAGCAGAAAAACATATAGAAGGAAACAGCATGAAGTCTATAAGATGAAAACTTTACATTTTGTAACAGTGATGAAAAATAAAATTATAAAACAAAACCTGAGATTATGGAAGAATGAAAATAAACTCTTAAACTTGGTTAAATAGTTTTCCCCTACACAATGTGGATTCAAAATAGGAAATGTGGAAGAAAACCCTACAGTAAGAACGTTGTGTACTGGTCAATTCCCAAAAGCCAGTCCTCATGTATTAAAATACAGGATCTGATTCACTCCACTATTAGTCTGATTTTATTCCATTTATATTTCTATTCTTTTTGCCAGCATGAAAAAGGCGTAACGCAGCTACTTAGAGGAAGGTTTTACAGAGGAATACTTAGGCTATCCCAAATAACTGAATCTTTCTTTTCCTCTAATTTATTAAGGCATCTAAGTCTTCAGTATCAGCACATCACTTTACTGAACACCTTAAATATGAATTTTCTGGAATGTTTATGCAGTATACTGAATACTGAATGACAATGCGCATTAGTATGTACTTGTACCTTAGGTTGCCTGAAAAGTACCTGATGCTAAGAAAAGAGTCAATTTTGGAGATAACTTTTCAGAAGCCAGTAGTTACTAATAACCTAGACATTTTCTTCTTTAATTTAGCTGCTTTTTTTTTTTTTTTTTTTTAATGTCAGATGATGTTATGCTGCCATTTGGGCAAATGACCTTTTGTTAATGTGGTTTCTGAATATTTTTTGAAGTCAAGCAGAGCAAATTCCCTAAAACAACTTGTTTAAAAAGAATTTGTATTCAACAGTGCTTATAAATAAACAGCGCTTAAAAAAAAATCCACTCATTAGTGGTGAGTGGGAAGCCACTAATTCCCTGTTGTAGGTACTAAGCCAACAATTCTGGCTAGTTTTAGGCTTTCATTTTTAAAGCTATTAAGTTTAATCCTTCTGAAGCAAATAAAGGATTTCAAATGAATGTATGAAAACCAAAAGAGTGAGTTCTTGATTCTGCAAAGCACTTCTGCACTACTCACACTTTTACCAAGAAATGAAAGTTTCTGATCAATATTGCTATTACTGACTTGAAGATATCCAAAGAAAAAAACTGATTATCAGTACTCCTAATATCCCTTAGACACACGTACCTGATGTGCATACAACATGAGATTAGTTAGGAAAGAGACAAAGAAATTACAGTGTTATATTTGAAGCTCTTAGCTCAGATGCCTGGCTAGCATTAAGTCCCTTGTTTACACTTAGCCATCCATGTAAGAGGCTAATCTGGCTATATGCACTTTTGGCAAACTCTTCCCAGACAGATGAACGGATTTCCCAGCAGAAGGTGTTAACCAAACATTTATGATCTGCCAGTGATATATACTGGGTCAAAAGTCCAAAAAAGTTTTGCATGTTGGAATGATGCATCAGCTAAAATTTATGCTAAAAATTATTACCAGCACTGACTTTATAAGGCATCGTGACCCAAATTATTGCTGTGTGTTGAATCCCCTGCAGAGTGCTCACAGACGCTAATCTCACTAATTCCTCTGTGCAGCGTAAGACTTTACGTAGTGTAGCTCAAAAAAACCCTATCTGTATTAAATTACACTTGTAAAGCAAATGTCCAGGATAAAATGATCAAGCTTAATATACATTACATCTGGTGTTAATAATAAAAGACAGAAATAGGATATAACATAAACTTAGCCCATTCTATGGTTAGCAAATGTGGCTTTGGGGAGCAAAAATACTCTTGATTATGTGGGAAGTTTGTATATGTGTACATATATGTATATGTATGTGCCTATATATACAAGCACAGACGAAGTACTTGATCTAAAAATCAGTTATGCAACAATTATACAGGCAGTTCATGTTGCTTTAATTAAAAACTTTTGCCACACAGGTAGAAATTGGAAGAGTCTGTTTCAGATCTTCACTTTAAGAAAATTCCGAAATGTTGCAGTTTCGGAGTACTAAGGCTTTACACACAGCCTTTGTTCTCTAACTTACTTTTCTTTGCACGTAAGAGCCATCCACTTGGAGGAAAATGGGAAAATGTCACTTTCAATAAATATACAATGCCTGTGGCAAAATAAGATTGTATTTGACAATCCTGAAAAAGTATAGAGGAGGCAAGTTTGTTAATGCTCATTATCTTCTAGATCTTCAATAGATTTTCAACAGCCATTTAAATAGGCATCTTCAAAGAACTTGACAGCGGAAAAGTAAAATATCATTATGTGGAACAAATTCCTTCATACGAAGATTATTATGATTTCTACCCAGGATCATCAGTCTTTCTGCAAGAAGAAGAGAATATTTTGGATCACATTTCCTATTGCATCTGAAAGTATATTGTTTAATCTTGTGACAGTATTCTCTTAATTGTGAAACACTGTTACATGTCATTTTGCATTTCTTATTGTCTGAGCACATACACTGATTTGTATTTTAAATCATCCATCTTGAAAGCACAAGAGTACATGGACTTTTTAACAGAATGTGCAAATACAAAATTATTCCACAATCCGGTTAATATTAATAGTAATGACATTATTATTAATTAATATTCTTTTTTTTTTAAATCATTACAAAGATAGTTATTGTTAAATACCTTGAGAACAGAGCCTGTGAGGTCTCATTGTACTACAATGTCTGCCAAAACAACTCTTACATCTCTGCCAAAACAACTCTTATGTCTCTACCAAAACCTTTGATCTAAGTTTTACTATAATTTCCACTATGTAAAAGAATTTGTCTTTCATATACATTTATGAAAATTAATGTTGCATTGAACCAAAATAGCAGGATGAGGAAAACATTGAAAATCAGCTCTAGCTCCACATCATCTGTGTGTCTGAACTTAGATCTCTGCAATCCAGCCAGCAGCCAGCAAACAACTACTGAACATTAGCATGTGGAAAGGACAACTTCTGCCCACAGCACACCTCGCTTGCACTGAAATTGCTCCCAAAACAGCAGAGAGTAACTGGGGAAAATGTTTCCCTTTGGCAAAGAGCTTCTGAAGTGTGTCTGAAAACACTTCAATTTTAAAATCACACTGAACCTCTCAGAAAATGTTCTCAGATCAAAATCAAAACCTACATTCTCAAAGAGATATCCTGGTCATTCCTAAAATAGAAAGACAATGGACAAGTTTTCTACTGCTAGCAGATGAATTGGTACGAGAGCCTAGCACTGCAACCTGGTGATGTAATTGCTCTTCTAGCAATTCAGTGAGCTTATACTCGATGCAAAAAGATGCAGGTTCAGCCTCCAAAACAGACCTGAAGGGTGCTGTGCAAGGAAACTGCAAATGAGAACCCTACTGCCCCCAAGGACAGGAGGAAACATAAAGTGTTCCTGGAAAGATTTTAACTTGTAAGAAAGCACAATCACGCAGACACTTTTGGATGCTGCGGGTACCATTAGATATGCCTTCTGATCTCCCAAATTTTTGGTCCAGACAATACATTCTTTCTGAAAACCAATTCATTACTCCATGTTCTTCCCATTCTCCTACCATCAGCTCATCCCTGAGTCACTGAGAAATTAGGAGTTTCCCCTTAGGGGTAAATAAACTGCTATTTAGCTCTCCAATATCTCTCTTTAAAATTACAACATTTTGGAGGCCGTATCTGGTTCACAATACATCATTCTAACTGCATACAAAAGTTCTGGTCAAAGACAGAGTCATATCTACCCTTGAGCCATCTTTCTATATTAGCTCACATATACATCCAGAAAGAAAACAATACTCATTTAGAGCATCATTATGAGTTCTATAAAGGTGCTTGAAGGTCTGAAGCCATCTCTGACACTATTATTATATATTACCATTCTTTTATTTAATAATAAATGCTACAATATAGTATACTATATATGGTGTATATACCATACTATTGTATCTTCTGATCTATCAATATATTAGTGAGAAGACAATACACCATTAAGTGCATTACAGATGACAAAAAAAAAATCATGAGAGCAATGTAGCAAATGCCTCTGGGTGAACCTCTGGCTGCCAGATCTACTCTCTGCCCATTACTTCAGTCTTATGGGTAAAGAAACACTTGGACCTTCTAAAGCAGCTGTCTGGCAAACCTCTGTATTTTTCATTTAGAATACACTTCCCATGACAAAAAGCCAGTTCTGCAGAGATGTAGGACTCCAAAAAAAGTGTAGGACTCTAAAAAAAGTGTAGTCCTGAGGAAGAGTAGTGTCCTTTGCTGTATGGATCTTTATATATATATATATCTACACAAATTCAGCCAACCTATGGAGATTAGATTATAAAAAATAATTTGCTGTTTCACAAAAAGACAAAAAGGAGAAACACCTTGGGGCTTCAGTTGGACTTGGGGCTTCAGTTCCTCCACCATCATCTAGCACAGCATACAAAGCACACTCATGCCATGCATCAGTCTATGTAAAACATAAGCCTTGAGCAAGAAGGAAACAGTTGCCTCTTCAAGAAGGCAAGAGGCAAGGTACAGATGACTTCTCTTTTCTTTCCTGCTGGTGTCAGGAGGTTTTTGTTTTGCTTTTTTTTTAAACCAGTTTCTCCCTGTCCTCAATGACACCAGGAGGACACATTCTCTCCCCTGTCTCTAAGACACTATGAAGTACTGTTCAGGAGCAGCAACACAAAACAGCCCCTTGAATAAGGTTTGTTTGGGACAATGTATTCATTAGCTACATGGACAGAGAAGGAAGATCTTCCATTTCTGATGTTCTGACAGATATTTGGGGCTAAGAAGAAAGGTTCAGGGAAGGAGGCCCTGCCCTGAGATGTTTTGAAATTACAGAGAACAGTTAGTTGGACTGTGGACAAATGGCATTTATCAAGCATCATATGGTAGACTAATAAATGGGCACAGGTATAAAAAAGTAATGGGAAAGAAGAGTAAATGGTAACTAGAAACTTACCCTAGGTCCTAACTTGGGATCATCACTCCTCTGCAACTCCCTGACCTCTGCTAGCCCACAGCTTGGAGGTTTCTAGATAGAAACAGAGCCTTTGGCTTTTGGCTTGAGGAGCTGAGAGTTCACTACTCGAGCTGGGAAGCAAGAACTGTGATTGCTGCATATGCAGCCAGATCGTATTTTCTATTTGAGTATTACATTGTTCTGGTCCTCTCCTCTACAGAGAACAACGTAAAATCAATCTAGCAGGACTTTTGCTGCTTGAAAAAGGTGTTTTGCTCATGATTGCTAAAAAAAAGATCTAAAACTTCTCTAGAGGGGTAAATGAATGCAACAGACACTGCTTGAAACACATATGGAACTTGCAGGTATCAGCTTGCAGCAAAGATGTACAGGACAAGTGCATGTATCCATTCAAAACTTGGGAACAGATCTGCATGCAACACGAATCAGAGTAAATGCAAAGAATCTCTGAAGAAATTAAGTGGAAAGAGAAAGAGAGTGGAGATAAAAGCATTTATATGTATTTACATAGATTAATAGCTGGGCAGATTGACAAGAAGTCAATATATGCTCATGGAAGCGGCTGGCAGCAACTGATTACAGGAGAAGGAGGGGAGGAAAATCAGAAATTTGCAATTGCTTCTAGGATATTTGCCTCCATGAAACAAGATGGAACAGCTGAAGAGAAGAAAGTGATTTTCCAGAGCCACAAAGAAAATCTCTTTAGGAGAACATCACTTCTTGGCCCCAGGGAGAACAGAAGTTAGATTACAGATACATGCTCTATCCTTTGCAATGGGGAGAATACAGCACTGAAGGGATAGAAAACTGAAGTCAGTTCTGTGGATCACAGAAGCCATTTTTTTTACCGCAACATTCTTATGCATAAACTGAAAATACAATAAAATCGAAAAACCTAAAAACCACTTTTGTTTGTTTGTTTGTTTCTAGCCCTCATTACTGGTAAACAGACTTTATGAAGACTTGACCTAGTCTTCTGAAGAAAAGCACTGAGGTTTTTTCACACATTCTCTTTTCTAACATTTCCATGCCTAGCCAGGCGCATCTCAGCAGTCCCTGTTCTTGCCAAGCAGTCCCTAATGGCACTCCAGACCTTCTCCTTTCTTAGGGCAAGCCCCCAAAGGCAGGACAGCCTTCAGTAATCAAGCTTTTGTCTCAACTTTGTTAATCCCTATGGTTTGTTTTTCTTTTACTAGCTCTGTGAAAGTGCTCAAGAACTGGTTTTGTGTTCATCTCCAGAGGCCTCAAACCAGACTCATATTAACCTTTGTCACCCACTGCATGGGCTTTGTATTTTTTTAATGCACTTATTTCTCAAAAACAATGATTTTATGAAAGACAGAAGAAAAAATAATGCTACAGATGATTAGGGTATAACTCTAAATAAAAAAGAATAAACTTGCTGGTCAAAATGTCATCTTTGGTCTACTACTCACTGAGTCACTCCTTCAATTTAAAAGTATATTGTTGATTATTAAGTCAAATATACTAGTGTCTTGTTATACCTATGAAGATAAACAAATGTATATGTTAATGTACATACATTTCACTGATGCACACATTTTGTTCTTTAAAAAGTTAGCAGCTGGACAGGTTGCTCTAGAGTTAATGGAAGCACACTGTTCCTTGCTCTTTCTAGCAGCAATCTCTCATTTGACCTTGGGCAAAGCATTCAAATTCTCTGCACCTGTATTTTCTCATCTGTAAAATTAAGGCTATAATGCCTACCTACTTCACAAGATGGATAGTGTTAAATTTAATGTATTAATGTTTTAAAGCGTTTTCAGACAGATGGATCAAAACCACTATAGAATGTAAGTTGTTATTAAATTACGCTTCCCTGAGTTAATGTTGTTTCATTACTGTATCTGATTAAATAAAGAAAAATATTCAAGTGACACCTCCTAGAGTTATTTTTTTTCCAGAGGATGAAACTGATGTTCTTTCACAAGCCTACGGATGGACTTGAAGGCTTATTTTGGAGAAAGAAAGAAGGCGAGGAAAAGTAGTAAACAGAAGTGAAAGAGTCCTGCAGAGTGGATGATTACGAGGGCATTCAAAGCAATTGCAACGTAGAGCAGAAGGCTACTGTGCCTTGTGCCCCACTGTGACACATCAGTCTCTGGTAGCAATACGGTCTCCATTCACCTCCATGCCAGTGGGACAGGAACAACCCCTCTGCACCATCACGTTAACTGCTGCATTTGGCCTTCACTCAGAGTAATGAAGTGCAAGATCTGTAGCCTGGAGTCACTTTCCTGGTGGAGCTGACCAGCTCTCAGGCACAGTTCAGATATACTGTCAGTCTGTTCGGTCACGGCGCTAATCCGTCTATGATGAGCTGGCACATAAAAATGTCATTTATAGAAAGGGGGATTTATCGCAGGAGGGTTGTTCATACCTGATGCCTCTCCTACATCTCCTCTTGACCTGATGCGCAGATGCCTGGTCTTGTCCTGTGATCTCACATCAGGATCTTGTGTGGGGGGAAGGGGAAGGAGTGTTTGGAGCAAGAGCTGCAGGAAGATGAGAAGGGTTTTTGACAGCATGTTGAGTTGGATGTTGTACTGGTGATGATGCCGCTGGTCCCAATGCCATCAAGGCATTTCTTGTGGATGACAAGGAATCTAGGAAAGTAGTGATTAACATGCATATCAGTGTGATTGACAAGCTATGTTGTCTGCTTTGTGCTAACGTACTGCATGGACAACACCTATTCTAGGCATATCAGAACCAGCATATAGATTTAGAATACAGATTTAAATATTTAGCATCTTTCCCAATAAATCAAGAAAAACTGCTTGATGGATCTATCTGCTTAATAGACCATGGAGATCAGATTTTCTCTCTGGTGTAGGAACATTTTCACCTCCCAGGGTACAATTGGATAGTAAGCGATATTCTTTCATACTGCAGAAAGATCAGTTCATTTCCTTTCCCATTCCTTCACCCCCAATTTATCACTCCAAAGGCAAGAAAAAAAGTAAGTACAGCATTAGGTTTGATAAGCTTCTGACAGTAGTGCGCTTTTAAATATACACAAATCAGGGAGTTCAAAAAAATATAAGCAGGGAACATACTGTCTACCTCCCAAATCGACCCAGAAGACTGAAATGGAGGTTGCAAAGTCTACGGTTGTGTATATTTTACATCTTTTCTGACACAATGCTGCGTACATCAAAGTATCCATACTCTTTTCTTTCTTCTCCTTATCAGGTCTGCAAAGAGGTTAGACTACATATTACTATACCAGTCAAAGATCTCAGAGCTTTCTAACAAAAAATGATGTTACTTCAATTTCTTGAGAAAAGTCCATGGGAAAAATTGACACAAAAGCAGTGCTGCCACTTTTGTTTCCTTGAATCCCTACAGAACTGCTGCTGTGTAAAATGTGTGCAGTAGCTCCTAGGACTAACTGTATGTTAATTCTACTTTCTGTTGTTCTTACACACAGATGTGCCTTCTCAATTTTCCCCTCTTCACCGAGGCACATGTAAGCCTTTCACAATGACTTTGCTTCTTTCTCTCCACCTCATATTTTACAAAATCTAAGTCAAGTGCCTGAAGATGATTTCGTAACAACTGTTTTGTTTATTTGCTTGTTTGACTGACTGGAGATTTTTAAATCCCTGGTATAACTCATAACACATGATCACCCAGAATTAGCCACTTGATGCCAGAAATTACCTGCATCCTTTGATTAAAAGATCAGCCACTTCTTTTGTCATTTTTATGCCAAATGTTAACTCTGGATCCTCTAGGAGCAGTAAGCAAATAATGGTTTTGCGGTCTGTTACGCTTGGAATAGGCTACTTCTGCATTTAACTTCTTTCAGATGATTAAGGATCTGGATATCCATATTCCTGAATGCTAAGCATGGAAATGTATTGTCAGAATATCAGCTAGGAGATCACTACCTGATCACTACTGCAGCAAAATAGTTTTCTTCCACCTTTAATTTCAGTGATGCTGTATCTGCTAATATTTACAACTCTAACTTAAAATATCCAGTTTATGCCTCCCAGCGAGGCTGGCTGGAGGAACCATGATGTGATATATGTGCGAAAGCCATTTACTAAAGATAAACTACAATAAAATAAAGTATGCTCAAAAGTATAATTTAAAGCTAACATTGTCATGAGAAGATAAAGTACATATATTTGTATGTCATTTAGGAATAGTGCAGCAATCAGTATTTCCAGTAATACTGAGGGACTGATTCAGCAGGGCTGTTGCAGGGCAGTAGGACTGTTTAAGTAGCAAGCTAATTACCTGATATTATTTTTAACAGAATATAAACCCCCATAGATAATCATCTAGCTAATTACAAGGGCAAGGTGAAATGGCACTATGTGTGAAAGAAAAGGTGTAGAGGAAAACAAGAACTAGACAGAAGAATTAATTGGATACAGTGCAAAGCAAGTATGTCAAGTCAGAGGTAGAGTAGGAACACAGGGGGTTGCTCTCAGAGGCAAAAGGAACAGGAGGACGTGCAGAAAAGATGATCACCCTCTAAACAGGCAAAAGCATAGCACCCTACTGTGGATTTTTTTTTTTTTTAATGATCTAGAAATGGACTGATTCAAGAGGTTTTCATGTTTCACTACTCCTGGCACAATAAAACCCCACTATATTTAATACTTTAAGTTCCAAAGGTTGAAAGGTCTGTTCCATAGTTTTTAATCTTCTTCCTAGCTGTTTCACAATGAAAAAGGAGGATTTTCGTGGGGTTGTTTGTTCTGTATGATGCAGCAAATACATTTATACCCCTGGCATTTCCCTTCTTTTGGCACTGTGCATAGAGAATATAGAAACAGCAGGACAGAACATCACAGCAATCACAAACCTCCTGTGTATCTGACGCTGAGGTAGTTATCTCCAGCACTGAAGCTAAGAAACAATGTCAGTGACATCTGGCAGAATTTACCAGATGTTAATTTGTGAATGTATGCATGGTAAGACAGGAAGAAATGCAGATCTTGAGTGAACGAGCTGTACAACATTGAAGAACTGAGAAAAAGCAGCAGAAATGAGTTGTAAAAGAGATAAACAAAGAAAGAAACAGGAGGTCCTTCATATGACCACTTCTCAAGCATAATTTCAACATAAGTGAATGTTGTTATTGGTCTTTGTTCTTATCAAATAACAACTTCTCATAAAATTTTCATGCATTTAACGTTAAGAGATTTTTTACTATACACATTATGTAAATGAAAATGCATAATGAAAATTTAGGGATTCTCTGGGTAGCTGATGTGTTACAGCCAATGCAAATATGTGGCAATTAATGGCTTCAAGCTGAAAAATAGCTTTAAGCTGAAACAAGGCAGGTTTAGACTAGCCACTAGGAAAAAGTTCTTCACAGAAAGAGTGGTGAGATATTGGAATAGGCTGCCTAGGGAGGTGGTTGAGTTGCCATCCCTGGATGTGTTTAAGAATCGCTTAGATGTGGTGTTGGGGGATATGGTCTAGGGGTGAACTTGTAGAGTAGGGTGAAAGGTTGGACACGATGATCTCACGGTTCTTTTCCAACCTAGATGATTCTGTGATTCTGTGAATTGGTGTAGATAAAACTGGTGGTCTCAAATCCTCTCTAATCATCTTTTTGTTAAAATATATGTCCCCTTGTCAGTAATGAACAAAGATATACTTAACCCTTTATCTAAAACTAAGGGAAACTGCCAAATTACATCACA
Source organism: Chloroceryle aenea (assembly GCA_013399075.1). Taxonomy (NCBI): domain Eukaryota; kingdom Metazoa; phylum Chordata; class Aves; order Coraciiformes; family Cerylidae; genus Chloroceryle; species Chloroceryle aenea. Next base: position 31,807 of record VWZY01003712.1, on the reverse strand, counting down.
CACTTCAAAGACCTAGAGGCAAGTAAGGGAAGTGTGTGCTTGCAGCCCAGAAGGCCAA
>VWZY01003712.1:10703-31522 GCA_013399075.1 Chloroceryle aenea | reverse complement strand
GAGAGTGGTGGAGCACTGGAACAGGTTGCCCAGGGAGGCAGTTGAGGCCCCATCCCTGGAGACATTATGGCAAGATTTGACAAGGCTCTGAGAAACCTGCTCTAGTTGAAGATATTCCTGCTCTCAGCAGAGGGGTTGGACTAGATGACCTCAGGAGATCCCTTCCAACCCAGACATTTCTATGATTCCAAGTATTTATTAACACTGTCTATTGCTAACACTGAAACTCTGCACTTGTCTGTATCGAATTGCACTTATTTTGTCCAGACTGTTTCTCCAATTCATCAAGATCATAATAAATTTTACTTCCATCACCCAGCTAACACTAGGTAAAAACATCAACACAAATTTGCAGACCATGTCCTGAACTTCTGTGAAGATGTCAGATAGGAAGAACATGTTGCATTTTTATTTTTAGATTCGAGTAGAAATGTTCACAGGTTATGGCCTCAAGTTTGCCAGCTTCTGACTTTTAGAAGAATTTAAAATATGTTACTCTTAACTACTCAATTCACTTCTATAACTATGGAAATCTTACCACAAAAGCAAATTGAAGCTGCAGGATAGCAGCAAAAGTCAGGTTCCAGACCAATTACTCATTGAGTCTTCAGTGAACAAACAAGGCCATTACTGTTCCCACAGACTCTTTGTTTTGGACAGAGCATTCACTGGACAGGATGCATCTATAGATTTTCAGGCTCTGGTCACACCAGCAGAATTTCCTTCACACAGTTCTGTGTTTATTTTGTGTCTCATTGATACAGCCCTGTTTCACTCTCCAAATGCTGCCCATGCAGACTTCTACAAGACTTGTGTAAACCCATTATTGAGTTCTCATCCTTCAGTGCCCCACATAAAAAAAGTATCAGTAACATCTCGGATTATACTAGATGATGGCACCACTAGTGCCATACATAAAGCACTCTGTAACTCTGTAGACTTCCGTGGCCTATGGGAGAACCCACGAGAGCTTTCACGCAAGCCACTGCTTGCAAACCAACATGTGCCGGTATTGGGAGCTCCCCAGTACAGGGGAACTGAACAGTACTTGTCTGGTGATTCAGGATGATGGGGAATTTGACATCTGCTTCTCCCCAGGACTACGTTTTGTGTAAGAATAAACTAGTGCTACTAGCACTACAACTACTGCTGCTGCTGCTATTACTGACAGAAACAACTATGTAGTAATGATCTCCCTTTATACCGAAATGCCAATCTTTCACATTTAAAACAACCCTGACTTTCATACTGAAGACTCTGCATAATAAGCAGAAAATTTTTTTTTTGTCCCATAGAACACCTTGTTTTCAAATACTAAAGATTCTTCCAGGTTTTTTGCATGATGCGTCTTAAAAATTCCACCTTAAAAACATGTGGAGCCTCATGATGAGTAACTGTGATTGTACCACTGTTAATATTACATATAGATTGACATTTGAGTCGGGTTTAATATAACAGGTGAGCCCAACTGCTGACTAGTTCCATTTATGTTAAGATATACAGTGACTTGTAAAATTTGCAAAAAATACTTCTCTGGCAAGCTGAGGAATTAATAGCATACTGAAACGTACAACTCTTCTCAGGTTGTTTGCATTGTTGGGATGATCTCCCTGTTGGTACCTTCACACTTAGTTTTTACACGGTGGTTTTCACTACGGACAACGCAGGAAATTATCAGAGACACAGATATTCCTGAAATTCCTTCAGTGCTTTCCACTCGGGCTCAATTTAGCTCATCCTGATAGACAATCACAGAACCACAGAATGGATGAGGTTGAAAAGGACCTATGGGGATCATCTAAACCAATTCTCCCGTTCAAAGCAGGGTCAGAAAAAGCAAGTTGTCCAGGACTGTGTCCAGTTGTGTTTTGAGTACTTCCAAGGACTGATGTGATACAATGTCTCTGGGCAGCCTGTTCCAGTGCTCAATCACACTCTCAGCAAAAAAATGAAAAATAAAAATTCTTATCTTCATTTAGAATTTTCTCTGTTTTGGTTTATGCCCATTGCCTCTTGTCTCCTTGAAGGGCATGAATGAGAAGAGTCTAGCTGTTTCTTCTTTCCACTCTCCTATCAGCCTTATAAACATTGATAGGTTTTCCCTTGACTCTTGTCCAGACTAAATAATCACAGCTCCTTCAGCCTCTCCACATATGGGAGATCCTCATCATCCTAGTAGTACTTGACAGAACTTGCTCCAGTAGGTCCATATCTCTGTTGTACCAGGGTGCTCAGAACTGGCACTCCAGATGTAGCCTCACCAGTGCTGAGACACTGAGAAAGATCACCTCCCTCAGCCTGCTGGCAACACTCTTCATAATGCAACCAGCCAAGGAGGCTGTTGGTCTTCATTGCTGCAAGAGCACATCCCTAGTTCGTGGTCAGCTTGCTGTCCACCAGGACCCCTAAGGCCTTTTTTGGAAAGCTGTTTTCCAGCTGGTCATCTGCAGCATATACCGGTGCCTGGTGTTATTGCTTCGTGGGGGTAGGACTTTGCACTTCCCTTTGCTGAACTTCACACAGTTTCTGTCTGCTCATTTCTCCAGCCTGTCAAGATCCCTCTACCACACTCTTCTGGTATGTCAGCCATTTCTCCCAGTTTTGTATCCTTATCAGATTTGCTGAGGATGCACCCTGCCCCATCATCCTGATCATTAATGAAGACGTTAAGCAATACTGGCTCCAGTACATACACCACGAGAAATACTGGCCCGGTGTCCATACACCACGAGAGCCTGATCTCCAGCTAGATTGTGTGCTGCTGATCACTACACTTTGAGCCTGTCAGTTCACACAGCTTTCAGTCTGCCTCACCAGCCACCTCAGTAGCCCATACCACTACACCTTGTGAGCTCCTCAATCACTTGTGTTGTTAGGAAGTTATCACCAATGTCCTCCAGAAACATCCTGAGCTGCTTATGCCTTTCTGTGTCATCCCTTCTGCAGACAAGAGAGTGGCACAAGTCACCCATGAGATGAACAGATGATAGCTCAATATGGTAGTTACACTTCACCTTCCTACTAGTGATTCAGCAAATATCATCTGTTTTGCTTTCCCTTATACACAGTATTTCAAAACTAAATTTTAAACTAAATTTTGCACATCATGTGCTGCAAACCACTTAAATCATCTTAACCCTTGGCTGGACTCAGTATCGTATACCTAAGAGCTCCAGTCATCAACAACTCCTCCAATCTGGTGTCACTGACAGACTTGCTAAGAGTACTCCATCCCACCCTCCAGGTCAATAATATAGGCATTACACAAAACTAGCTCCAGTGTTGGTTGATCTCTGAAGGGCACCTCTGCCAACTTCAGAGTCTTCCCAGTCTTTAGGAGGAATATTCAGTTAGGGGGTAAGTTCTAAGAGGCATGCTTTAGAACTGAGAAACTGTATTTATAATTTGGTTTTCTATTTAAGGATCTGTCTTTCTATTTTACATAAAATCCATTCACTATATCGCATCTAAGTATGAAGAATACATATATTTTTGGTTTCAGATATTTTGAGGACGTTTATCTGACCAACTTCACTCTGTTTATTAATTACTCGCTCGGTTCAACTCAATTTCAACTCATATTTCTGCTTTAGCATAATCACACCTAAAGAATTGCACACTGTTACCAAAGGTAAATTGAAATTATTTTAAAGAAATATATGCTCAATCTTTTACTATTATAAAGAAAAAAATCCAAAATAAAGTTTGATATATAAACTTCATTAAGATAAGTCTGAAGCTGATAACAAGGTATATTTCTTCAAAGTTAAATGGAAGAATACAAAGAAAATGTCTACTCTGCACAAGAAAAAGAGGGAATTTAAGTTTCACTGCAAAAGGGCTGAGAGGTACTATGATCCTTACTTGACTGCTACACATTATGAATCTCTTTCATATTTTTCTAGTATCATCTATTACAGATATTCAGCAGTCATGAGTCAGGCTCCAAGCTATCATGAAACTGAACCTAATCATGATAAAATCTTATTGCTTATTTGTCTTTTGATTTCTGAATGCATTCCTATTACCTTTTCAAATTTTATTCTGCAACCACAAAACAGACTGCAAGTCTATTTTTAAATGAAAGCATTAGAGTTGCTTCCTGACCATTCATCACACCACCTTCCTCAACGCTTTCAGCACTCACTTCAGAGCTCTCTCCTACTTGTTTTTTTCTTGCATGCTATGGAAAGTCTCCAAGACAACATCTTCATTTGGAGGACACAGAGTTTTCCCACATTTCCTCACGCTTTTTTTCCTGAGTGAAAAGAAGGAAAGGATGATGTGGGGCAACCTTTACATTAAATAACAATGGAAGCAGCAATTTTCTATATCAGTTCAAACAAACTAGGGGAACTGGTACGGGACAGAACTGTTTGGGTGAGACTCACATGTGGATTATGCATTGGGCAATATAAAAAGTGGACCAACTAGCACAGAAATAAAACAGGCACCACCAAGAATCTATGTGGATACTCTAGTGAAGCCAGAAACCACCATCACAGGGTTCTACTTGTGATGTCTGGGACAATGAATATTTAATTGACCCAAGTAAAATGCAAGAGAAAAAAAGAAAATATTTGGTGGGATTTTTTTTAGGGAACTCAGATGAGTAAGAATCCTGGAATGTGATAACTGGGATTGACCTCCTCTTTCAAATCAGGCAGCATGGAGTTTCAATTGTATCCCAGCTGTACAAGTGTCTTTTCTGACTGAAGGACCTGCAAGCCTCTGACCAGCCTCACCACCCACCTCTGAACCCCTTCTATTACTCCTGTGTTCATATTTATGATGGAATAGAGTACAGCTCATAAATAGATGCATTGTTGATTTATCTAATGTCTATTTGTAATATTGTATCCACTATTTTCCATGTCATTTGTTATGCATTGCACTTTGACTTTAATGTGTTTGCTTTCCTGATGCATCTGCCCACTGAGTGGGAATTTTAATTGAAAAATAAACTTGAACTCACTTAGAATATTTTAAATTTAGCACATCACCTTATATTATCTCACCAAATTAATTATACAAGATTATATATGTGTGACAGGATAGTCTGAACCGTGGCTGAAGTGCCACAGTGATGATAAGCAACAAATTGCTAAGTTTGGGAAAGGTGATTATCATTAGACTGTCAAAGGATAACTGTCAGAACAGTCCTGTTTAACATTTTAATTTTTATACAGAAGGAATAAACAACTGGTTAATTTGCTGGAAATTTGCTGAGGCTGTTAAACTGGGTATTACTGAGAATACTAACGAAGATAAGGAAATAAAAGCAAGGAACTTAGTTTAGAAATATGTTTAGAAACTAACAAAAGAGATTAAATTTTCAAAGCTGTAAAATCATTAATTAGCAAAAGCATCCAGCAAATGAAGATATTTGATAACAAAACCAAAACGGAACACAGCACTAGAAGAAGCACTGGAAGCAGAAAATTAAACAAACATGAAATATACACTGGAGGTAAAGAGAACATATATTAAGTAATATAGTCAGATGCTGGGAGGTAGAAGTCCCTCAGGTTCAAAGAAGCATTTCCTTTAGTAGGTTTAATTCTCAGTCACTAAATGGATGGTCTCTTACTGTGAAAACCTATGTGGTATCCAGACACTCCATTACCACACACACAGATTTGAAGGTATTTCCAGGATTAACAGAATATCAACTCATAAAAAGGAAAGAGTAGGAAAACTGTAAAGGCACAACTTTGCAAAGCAGCTGGCCAGCAACCTAATGATCTTCATGTATCTGAACAGTGTAAATAACAAGGTCAGGCTGGACAGGCTCTGAGCAACCCGATCTAGTTGAAGATGTCCCTGCTCACTGCAGGGGGGTTGGACTGGGTGACCTTTAAAGGTCTCTTCCAACCTAAAACAGTCTATAATTCTATCTATATGCTCAGATGCATAGAGTGATTCATTTGACCAAACTTAGACAGTTATGCTAAATATTCTAGGTTAGTTTTATAGACAGTGGAAAGAAACAGGCTCTTCTATGACAGGATACATCTCATCCTAAAGCAGACATCCAAACATCTTGACTATAAAGGCTGACCTGTTCAGACACACATATCTAAAAATAGGTGTGATGAATCAGGCATCATATTTGTATCCATCATCACTCATCTCAGTTCGGTTCAGCTTTGATGGCTCCTATCCATACATAGAGATCGTGGTTATGGATCAGGTCTTAAGAAGGGAGAAGAAGTGTTTTGGAACTTTATAAGGCTAAATTAACAATACTTAGAGAGAAATAAGAATGAAAGTATTCTCAATAACAATCAAAGGAGAGAGACCTACAAGTTATGTATATTAGAAAGCAGCTGTTTAAATAAGAAGTAATGTAAGCTTTTTGGATTTTGTATTTAGAACTAGACACAATCCCATACCTTTTCCTATAGTACTACATAGGTACACATCTACACATACATGACCTTTAGGTAAGCTTAAACTCAAAGTAAGCAACATACCTGTCATGTAATTTCTATGGAGAGAACTGCATATTTACATATGCAATATTCTGTAAATAAAAATTATCACTCTTTCACTGATATGTGAAATTCTGTAAAAACTTTAAATATCCTCAGTTTCTCATGTTAATGAGTGGGGGGTTTGTCATCAGGGAGATGGGTTTCAAATTTCTCTCAAGCAGAAAAGGTCAGACCATGTCTCTATCTATCAAGAAAATTCAGACTGAAACAATTACAGTATAAAGTCCTTATACTTTATGAAGACAGTGTGTACCTCAGCATATTCCAAGGAAGAAGAGTAACTTTCCCTATGTGCTGACAACTCAAGGACACATCAAAGTTTCTACAGACACTTTTACCTTAATACACAATTTAAAAATAAATTGGGCTCTTTTTCTATATCTGATATGTATCCCACTTGTTCTTTGAACCTCAGCACATCAGTAGGAACAGCAGAGCCAATTGCTATGGGAACCATGCTTCTACAGCATGAGGGTGAAGTAGGAGTCAAGCAGGGGAACAAAGAATGGTGGTACTCTTCTGTTCTCTCTCCAGAAACCTAATTCAATAAATGGTGTAACTCCTGGAAAATCTGCCTTGCAGCAAGAAAATAAAAGGATTTCATCTGTTTATCATGGCCAAAAGAAAGTGGTGAAATGAACATGAGCCACAATTGGTATACAGACATGACAGTGTGATGTTACATCTAACAGAGACTGCATTATACATTATAATGGAAATATGAAATCAGCAAAGTTTAACCAGAAATAACATGTGAAATGGCCTATTGGTGCAACTTTGCAAAAGATGCAGTAAATTCTTCTACCTTGCAAGATTCTGAATAAAACTGCAAGTCTCACAAAAAGATAAATTACAGTTCTAAGGAATGCTGGTGAATGTGACGTAGGAATCAGTCAATGGATAGAGTAAGTGGTCTGTGGAAGTTTGGGCTAATGAAGTCAAGATTACCATATATCACAAATTAATCTACTATCTAATTTTGACAAAGTTAGGACAGACACTGCTAACAGCAAAAATTAGCAACAGACAACTAGCAATTCTTGTTATAAGCACAGCATGCTCAACCTACTATCACTGCTATGAGCATGCCAATCATTGCCAAGATTACTGTATTAACACTGTTATCGACATACCAGTATCTACATGCAAGTATTCCTTTCAATAACATGTTTTGTTTTGCTTTTCACTCATCTGTTTTTCTCTGCTTTTTGGTATGTAGATTGTGCTGCAAAGGACAGGCTTTCCTATATTCCTCCCAGTTTCTCCCATGTTTTCCATATAGAAAGTCCTATGTACAAACTCCTAATAAATAGGTCTTAGACCCAAGGATAAAGGCCTGGCACTCCATTAGCCTTAAAAGCATGCCTGCATTATAACATGACTTTGAAGCTATCAGCCCACCAACGTGAAGACAAATGACCCTCTTATCATCAGTTCTACCCATTCCACAGATCAAATATCTTACTTCAATAGCATGTTTTTTCAAGTTTTATGGAGAGAAATTTACACTGAAGTTCATTCTTCTGACTGTCGTTCTGGTTTCTGTCTACAAAGACTTAAAGATTAGACCTTTTTAAGGCACCTTTACCTTATCAGAATTCAGTAAAGCAGTCCCTTGTGTCAATGAGAATAGGATCAAGAGTATTTTTCCCATTGTAATACAAGTATCTACATGATTGCTAGTATCAGTAAGGTTTGAATAATTTAATAGCTATCACATAAATATTATAAACCAATTCCATCTACCTGTCAGATCTTTGTGTGAGTTTTCTTATGTATTGGGGAATTCTTATTTCTATCAGTGTTGGTTCAAAATTGGAACATCATTGGAACAAAATCGTGAATGCAATTCAACATCTCTGTCTTCACAGTCAAAATGAAGAAACATTTAATTGGACACCATTTAATCATAACACTGAGAAAAATCACAAAAAACCTCATGATTTTTCCTAAAATGATGCATTTAATATTATTTCCAGAAAATTTTCCACTCCAGCCTGCAATCTATGAAATACACTTGCTAAAGCACTGTAGCAATACTGGATCTGCTCAGTAACAAGAGGCCAATTCCAAACAAAAATGTGAATAAGAATGCTGTTCTGTTTTCTTCCTCCTGCTAAATACGTCTTCAAACCCCACTTCTTCACATACAGCACTCTGTTTGCCACATTTAGGTCTTTGCATCTCTTGTGGTTTAGACACTACCCAGCCATGCACTCCTAAAGGATTCCTACCTGGAAACTGTTCATAAGGTATTGAGGCGTCACTTTTACCTGCTCCTTCTCTTTTTCAAACCCTGTGTAATGCCTGCTTTCTCTTCACAACATTTCATCAGCCTCCAGTTGATGACTCCCTCTTGGATCCCTGCCTCTCCTGCTTACTGTGAGAAAGCACAGAGCACTCAGTGGTCATGGGCAGAAGAATGGAGCTGTGGAGCAGTAACCATGCGAGGCCAGATAATGCATATGCTAACTGTGAACGAGAAGACCCCTGCAGCAGGAAACAAGGGTAAGAGACACAGACTCAGGAAATGGACAGCAGGACTGAGTGCTTTGACTGTGATGGACATAGATTTGGAGAATAACCAAAAGAAGTTGGTATGAGCAACCTCAGAGAATAGCACTTCATTCCTTTTTTTTTATACCAGATCCCTTCTGTATATTTAAAATATTTACTGTGGCTCTGTGTTAAACACGAAAATAATTCTAATGGTATGGTCTCAGTTGGTATCTGAAGTGGATAGATGGCACCTGAAAGAGATTTTTATTGTAAAAGATTACCTATGCAAAAAAATGAGCTAACTTTTTTTAATTGTGATGCACAACCAAGATGTTTCATCTTTCAGTGGAACTACTTAAATGTCATGTTGTCTGACCACCTCTTTCGTAGTTTGAAAGAAACCCTGGTTTACTTCTCCTGACACTGCTTTTGTTGTCCAGCAGTTCAATGTTTGCAGAGCAGTTTGCAAGACTGCTACACTTTAGCCTAGTTGCAAATGATCCAGAACTTAAAAATTTAATGTTTTTTATTCCTTGCCTTCAGAGGAAAAACAGGTCCCTGTATTGTTTCATCACTGCTTTACAGTGAAAGCTAAGAAAACTCCAAGACGTGCCTGAGAATGACAGCAGAACTGAGACATCACTGGTGGTATTTCTTGAGAGGCTGACTGCACAAGTCACAAATTGAAATCATGTAAATTGCTCCAACAGCAATAGTATTCACCAGAGGCTTGGATTCATTCAAACACTCCAGCTTAAAAACTTGCCCTGAAGTTGCCCTAAACAAAATATGCTTAATTGCACTGATTTTTCCAGAATCTGATTATTCTGACAGATTACCATTTTCACTTTAGAATTCCAAAAGAGGCATTTTATTAAACTTTTATAATAGTGATTATCTAAGTATATATCTGTGTAGAATTTCACACAATCCATGAGGAGACATGAGCAGGGACAGGAGCATAACAGGAGCAAGTGATTTTGTGAAGAATTTTGCAAGGACTTTTGATGTTACTAGGCAAAGAAAATCACAAACATTTAATTTGTCCATGAAAGACAATTCTGTACATAATCCATTACATGTTGACAGAAATATTTAATCTTCATAAAAACAGTAATTTATATTTATTTTTTTTTTAATTTTGAAAATTAATGTGTAACGTAGTTCAAAACTCTCTACCATCTCTACTCAAATTAAATGTGAAAGGAAAATATAAGCACAGAGAATTTAAAAAACTATGTCAATACTATCTAAACTGTCCTTCCTACGGCTAAGTGACAGTAATGTGGTTTCATAGTCCTTATGATTTTGAAAGAAATTGTGCTCTGCGTGAACAGTTCTCACAAGTTACTCCTTATACAAGCATTAAAAGCAAGATCAGAGAGCACAATATGTTTTCCTAGCATCACGAAGTTTCATCTGTGCAAAAGCTGTAAATGGGGAGACATACCCATGCCACAGCCATGCACCACATGGCAATAGCTCAGGTGAGGGGTGGCCTAGGTGCCCATGGGGTTGGCATGGAGGAGCTTCCCTGTCTTCACTCCTGGTTGCAGTGCTGCCACACCCCACTTCTCAGCACATGATATGGCTCTGCTGACCTGGTTTCCAGATTTTCTGACTAACCGGTAAGATGAGGTGGGGGTAGCAGGAAGTGAGTTCTCTGGACCATCTGCTGAAATCCCACTGAAGCTGGAGGCAATGGAATCACGTTGTTACTACAGCTTTTTACATTAAAATTCCCCCAGACATCAAGGGTAGGCTCTAGTTGACGCAATACAGTTCTCCACATAGGGGACTTCTACGTCTTACTAGTCAGCTGAGGCTCCCTTTATATACCTCACAGAAAGAAATAAGCTTTCTCTAGGATATAATTCTTTTTGTCTTAAAATACTCATTTAAAATAGGTCAGATGAATTTTTCAACATAGAAGTGCCTACTCAATAGTACAGAAAACCCCACCACATTAGCTGAAGGGAGACACCCCCAGCTCAGACCTCCAAACCCAGGTCAGATGAAGACTGGTCCTAGCAGATACCTTCTGCCCTGGACATGCCTAGAAACACCCCTGGCTTCACAGCATCAAACCCTGATCCTGGGTTGTCAGCTCTCACTGAATCCATCAACCAACTGCTCTGCTCAACTTCCTTATGGGTTGGAAGCAGTAACAGGAAAACATAAAAATGCAAAGCTCAAATCATTTTTCTCACATCAGATGTATGCATATACACCATCCATATATATAAGTTGCATTATACTAAGCAACTTCAAAGGCCTGAAATAAATGAAGGGTGACACTAAGTCTGAGTAAAAAGTTAGTATTACATCAATGAATAAAGACTGAGTCCTTTGGGGACAAAAGGTAGGGAAGACTGCATTTCTTTTTGCTATATGAGGATTAGTTCAAGCAACATTTACAAAAGGATAAAATAAGGCAACTGTTGTGTACCTTTTGTACACCTCTGAACCTCTGCTGCACTGAAACTGAAACTTTAAAACAAAACTGGAACTCTGTACCCTTCATGGCAGTTCACAAGAATATCTTAAAAGGAATTTAGCCAAGCACATCTTACTTTTTTTTTTTTTTAAATATGATTTAGAAAACAAAGATCTACTGCCAGGAATCATAATAAAGACTTTTCTTTGTGAAAACAAACACAGAGAGGTAACAGAACAAACACAGAGAGGTAACAGAACACCTTTTCTTCTTGTTTTCAGTTAGACAGTTCTAATAATAGAAATAGTGATACAGCAGTTTAGGAAAACTAAAATTAGCATTTGACAAGTATTTTATGGTTCACAATTTTCAAGCCTACAATACTGCACTAAGAAACTGTATTCTCTAAAAGGCAAAATACAATACCTTGCTCATGTGACAATGTTAGGTGGCAGGATCTGACTTACCAAACACAGTATTCTAATAACTTCCTAGAACACCAAGTTACAAAAATTTCCAAAAATGTCAAGTCTACCAAAGATGAGTGACATGATGCTTTTGTTTCCTGTGCCTGGCCTGGCAGACGGCTTCATAGAGCATCTCCGAAGACACAAATGTTTAAAATGGAGTTACAGATCATGTGCAATGAGTTACACCCATGAAAACCAATAGCTATTTTTCCTTGCTTATGAAATAATACTCCAATTAATAAGTGACGTTGTATGTTAATGCCATTGCAAAATGTCTATTTTTTTACTTGCTTTTAAGCAGAAATTCCTGTACAGGTACAATCCAAAAAACAGCACAATGCTTCATTTTCCTGCATCATGAGCCTGAAGCAGAATTTTTTTTCTTATTTAGGTAGGATAACAAAGCAAGCACATCTTGTAGTTTTCACTACAGAAATAACTTGCTTATCGATGTCACTTTCAGTGACTGTTCCAGTACTGTTTTTTCTCTTAATAAGCCCATAAAGCTATGCCTTAAATAAGCTGACACACAGCTATCATGTTATTGTGTCATTCTATTTTAAAGGAACCTGTTTATTACCAAAGAAAAGATAACCATACTTTAAGTCAGACTGGGACATGTAGTATCATCCCTGTCAGAAACAATATACATTAGGATAGACTCAGCCAAGTGTCAACAAGCAAGGTGAGTACAAATCAGCACTACTCAGAAAATCCCAGTAGTAGAGTTAAGCCTATTTGCATGCTCAAGCCATGTCCCAGTTGCAGCACGTGAATGCTTCCTGTTAACATCATCACTAATCAAAGCACTGGCTTCACAGTCCTTGTATTGACTACTAATTCACAGAAAACTAGGTAAGAACAGAGGAATAACTGCAAAGAACCAAAATATTGTTCTTATCCACCAGTAAAACTATTTTTAGATTTGCCTAAGCCTGTAAGAAGCCACCAGCCTGGTCACCCTGAGGACAGTGTAGAAGGAGAGCTTCCAGATGTCAGCCATGCAGTGAAAGACAGAAATAAAGTGATACGTTGACAGCTCAGTTATACCTGGCTGCCCACCCCCATGGCTAAAAATCTCAAGGGCATTATTTCCCCTACTACATTAAAAAGCTGCTCCATGATTGGATTCACAAATCTGCAGAAGCAGTTTTTCTGCCTTCCCACACCCTTTGGCCAACACCTCAAGGATTAGGACTCTCCACACAATGCAAGTGCATGCAGCCTTGCTTCAGGCAGGGGGGAGGAAACACATCACACCCCTCTCCAAGATGCCCCTGCCTGGGGTGGCTGGAAAAGAGGGGCATATCAATCCTGTTAACATTGTCCTTCTGGTATAAATAATTAAACATTGCAGACGTAGATGTACCATTTGAGGGATAAACAGCCATCTACCAAACTAAAATATCATTTTCAGTTGCTTGCTCTTCATTCTCAGTGAATATTTAAACATATTTTTAATGTGGAATTGCTACATCATGAGTGTTCAAGGGATTCCCACTTCCAAGGAATTGACACCACCATAATTAGGAAATGTGCATTAAATCGTAAGACACCTGAAAGAAATCAGTCAAAGAAAGCATTCAGTTCTCAGCTCAGTGCGAAAGCCACCAGGTTATAAAATACTCTGACGAGGAAAGTTTTCCCAAAGGCTGCTGCTGAAACAGCTTCATTTAAAACAAAGAACTCAAGACAGTTCTTGCAAGACTGCTCCCTTTGACTCACAGTTACCATTTGTATTCTGTAGCAGTGATGGCTTAATTAGTTGAAATAAAACAGCAGGAAAGCAAAAGACTGACAACCGTCCCCAAAGCACCCTACCATGCAGGAGGGCAGTGCTCTCTCACGAAGTAGAGGATGTGGATTCAAAACCCCAGGGGCACAGAACAGAGTGCAACTCTGCTCCCCTGTGCTCACGAATGAAGCTACAACACTGTTCGAGCCCTGTGCAACACCATATATTGGGTGACATGATTTCTTTCAGCAAAAGCAACACAAATATTTTTAGATGTAATTTTTCTTTTCTCTCCTCCTCACTGTGACAAAAAGTCTGTTATCTGTCCCACTCCTGAAAGATCACACATCTATAGAGCCAAGAATGTGTATTTTCTACTTAAAATAAAGTTAATTGAAAGGTTGCATAAGGTCACATATGGCAGATCCAGGCTCACAACATAATAAACACAATCAGCTCTCTCACATCCATACTGTCCCTGAAAAATTACCAAATTCAAGGACCTCCTTAGCTTGGCTGTAATGAGTACTTAACACTTGAGACTGTGTGCTGAACTCTCAGAACCAGGAAGAAAAATGAGAACTCTTAATGCCTCACCACATTTTGTTAATCTCTTACAAGTCGCCATGACATGTCTTTTTCCAGGGCTTATTCCAAAAAGATAATTACAGATTACTTCAATATTTCAATTCAAATTGTAGAGGTCAGTGCAACTGAGTTGAAGTTCTGCAATTCAAATCAGCTGAACGTTCATGTGGCAAAAAATATTTTAGAGCTGCTCCTAAAACTGGAAACTATGCAAACACAATTAACAAATAAGCATCTACCTACACACCCCCACCCCCAGCCCAAAACAAATAGGATTAAAAGCACTGAATCTGAGAAAATATCAATAGGTTTTTATTGCTGCCCACTTAAACTCACATCTACACTTTCCAGTTATTTAAACTGAAATGTTACTGCACATTTTCATCTTTTTACATGAGGAACTAAGATGTACGTGGTTTTTGGGACTGCATATCTATACTTAAATTTCCAGTAAGAACTTATAAACAAATACCTAAAACAGTGAATTGTATTAAAAGTAATTTACAAGACAGACTTTTTAAAGCGAGTATATGCAGTTGTGTTACGTTATTAAACATGGAAGACATCCTCAAGTAACTTTACAGCATATGAGATCATGTTTGTTATATGTTAAGCACTTCAGAAATTACACGTAAGTGCTTATGAACCAAATGCGCAACTAAAATTACATTACAATTTCTCCCTTGGATAATTTTCCAGAGCTGCAAAAGAAAATATATAATACATTTTTTTCCCATTGTATAGTGCAGCGCAACTGTTCCTGGTATAATAATGTCAAGTTTTAATAACTTAATCGTAACAGTATAGTCTACATTTAAAGGTTTATAGATAAGCAAATATGCTTAGATGCACTACTTTGCAACCTCAAAATAGTAAGCAATTTACTACTGTATATAGAGCCTGGATGCACACATGCATGTTAGTGTTAGAGTCTGAGGGCATCTGCTCCGTAACACACCCCTGATGTGGGAGACAGGAGCTCAAATCAGTGAAAATACCCTTAAGAACAGGTTCACAGTCCCCTATCACCCTGATATGTGTGACCTCCTCTTAAAATTGTCACAGTTGTTTTGGCCAGCCTAAAATTAATTTTCTTGAAAAGAATGACTAAGAGATTTCTCAGTCCTAGAATAAAACATAAAACACGCAGCTTTTCTTAAATGCGAAAGGATTAAATGACGACAGATACCATCTCAGTACTCTTTATATCCTGCTTCTCAGAACCCTCATCTCTTCTATCAGCCCTTAAATTTTCTCCAAACCATCAAGCAAGGCTTTACACAGGCAAACGCCCTGCCCTGATGGTGCAGCACAGGCCTCTCTCCTGCTCACTCAGGAGTGGAAAGAATGGGGTGATCTGTGGAGCTGCCACAAGAGAAAGCAGGAGGAGCAAGACACAGAAGACAGTGCAGAAGAACAGAGCAACTCAGCAAGCCTTGTACTTGGGAACTGCTTTCTAGGTACACCTGAAAAGCCATAGGTGTTTGCCAACCCTCCTAATTCACACACCTCTTCCCAGTTCTAGCACCAGCAGGGCACGACTGCAATGCAATATCCCTGTCAGTCAGGCACTTATCTAACAGCCCAAACTTTTCCGACAGCCATATTTGCTGTGTTTCAGCAGAGCACAATTCACCAGAAAGGGATTCAGTCACAAGCTTTAAAAAGCATGCTCACAGAGAAGGCCCAAATGGTATACAATTCTACACCTACATCCATTTACCTGCGTGTCATGGAATGAGACCTGGAGTTCATAGTTCTTCAGCATCCACGAATGCTTGTATAAATGTTTCAAGGCTAAATGGACAGCAGGCAACACACCTGCTGTTAGGTTTTTCCGATCAATGAGGCAGCTGGTGGGTGAAAGCCCAAGAAGAGAGAGGCGAGTGCGATCCAGTTCCTCAGAGCACCTGATTATTAGCAACACAAACAGCACAAGCGTGTCTAGCTTCCAGTTCCAGAAAAACATCTTTCTTGGTGCTTTTCTCTTTTTTCCTTCTCTTCCCCTGCAGCCCACATCCCTGAAGGGCAGGCTTTAGATTCCCTGGTTGCCCAACATTTTTGCAGCTTTCCTTTCCTTCAGTTGGATGTGTCCCTCTAAGAAAGGAGCTAATTGTTATTAAAGGATAAAGACCTCTCTACGGCTGGCTTTTCCAATTTGGACAGTAATCCAGCTCACAGCAGTGCTGTGAATCAATACTTCACAAGAATAATCTCTAGGCAAATTGCTCTGCCAAGTCTAATTTTATACATGTGTCATTTTAAACATTTCTGTAGCAGGAGTATTCATCCATAGGTGACAAATCAATAAACAAACTAGTATGATTCCTTTGAAAATAGATATTCTAGCGATTGATCAAAGTGGTTGTTTATTGAACTCATATTTGCAGCAATCTGTACATCGCTGGGTCAGAAGATTGCTTCAGTTTGTTTAATCTTGCATAGATCACATTTTCAATTGGCTTCATTTAGACCAGACATGGAATACACAATCTTGAGTATTGGTAATATTTTATATTTCTTAATGCAATAGCTGCACCAGCACAAAGCCATATATCCTCTGCCTGATTCTGCTTTGCTCATAAACCCCATGTTTCCCTTAAAAATCACTGCTACTTGTGAGCTTATACAGAACTCAGGCCTGCTCCTCCCATGTAGAGTCCCATAACCTTTGACAAGGCCATTGCCATAGCTAGCTCAGTAACTTCATCACAGTATTTGCAGTCTTCCACCAGGCTGCAAAATTGAATGGATGCCGTGCATGCAAAAAAGCAGAGAGAATAGTAAGTCTGAAGAAAATTATTTTTGCTGCAGGATAATCAAAAGTCATTAGGGTGAGAAGGAAATTTATACAGGAGCACCACACCGGAGAAGGACCTTCATCTCTGTTGTCCAGCACTTTTAGCCTACCTCACCCCTCAGGCAAGGACCATCCTCTCTGCTCCCTCCACAGGAGCAATGCCACCCTACTCTTCGTGCAAGCAGCCATCTGGATGATTCCTTCCCTCCATTCAAGCAGCAAACTTTCCCCATGCACAGAAAGCCCCCCACCCTTACTGGGATGCTGTCATAAACAAGGAAATGCAAGAACCCAGGTACAGGGGGAGGAAGAATATCTGCCCTCGGACATGCCTGCATGTCCAAGAAGAAAAAAAGCTCTGATTTTCAGCACAGTACCAATATACATGCAGCTGAATAGCAAATGGTTTTGTCATCTTGTGGAAATTCAAGATTTCAAAAGAAATGCCCTGTGTCAAACTGGGAAGGAAACCCAAAACCTCAAAGGTTTTCATGACTCAATAAACTGAAAGGAAAACAAATAGGACTCATAGGCAGAAGTTTAATTTGGTGTAAATCAAATTTAAAATTATATGTTCAGAGCTTGGCAATTTATTTTGTGAATAGTTGACATTTCAAAACAAAAGTATGAGTTTGCTGCAGAAAGCAAGGGTGTGTTTTTAATTTTAATTTTCAAAACACAGTGTTCCAGGTCAATAAGTTATTCTGAAACTGACGTGCAACTAAAAAGCTTCTAGAGAAAATCTCCAAATAAGAACTAATTATAAACATTCTAATACACAATTACAATCTATATATTGCATAATATGAGGGCATGGAAGTAATTAGATAAATAAAAATAAAAAGAACGAAACAATATTGAATAAAGAAGCAATAAATGTCTGCCTCGGGCCCAGCAAATAGCCCCAAGCAGGAGATACACTCAATTTATTACTAGCTGTCCACAGTGACTCTTTTTCCAACTCATTTCTGCAACTGGGTGGGCAAGAAAAGAGCCAAATCAATTATTCTTCATCGTCATGCATTCTAGAAACTAGAAATAGAAATACCTGATGCATAATCCTTGCTTTTCTTCAGCACCATAGCCTACAGTCAGAAAGCAGCAAGGCTGTATGGAGCCTTTTGCGTGGGGAAGAAGATAGTGTTCTTCTTCCTGTACAAGGCTATGCCAAATCAAATGCAGTGGGGTCAAAATTTATTATGGGAATTCCCTAGTGGGAAATTTAGCACATTATCTGGGCACAACACTAAGTACGAAGCACACTCACGTGGTACAGTCCAGCATAGCAACTGTTTAACACAATAACTTAATAGGTATTTTCTGTTGCTTAGTCTTATGACTCTATAATGTGATTATTGAAAACATGTTTTTTAAACATTTTTTAAACTCAGGATGAAATTCCTCCCTGAGCAGAGGGCCAGTGTAGGCCAAGATGTTTCTTAAATCCCATTTAATACCTTTCTTAGAGGCTTAAACAGGATTTTGATGGTGAATAGTCCTTGGACCTGCCTTCTTTACCAGCATTATTTCAGCCTTGACTACAGTAAGGGAGAGGAGGGAGAAAAGTGGGAGGCATTCATGCTGCCAAACCTCAGCAGCTAAGGTGCTCTGAACTGCTCTTCTTCCTATGCCTAAATCTTTTCACCAACTAGGCAGGAACATGGGGCTCCATGAGTCATAGCTTTGGCTTCTATTTAGGTAACAAAAAAAAAGTGGTTTGAATATCCAATATCCTCTTCTGTGTTCAAAAAAGAAATCTGCCACCACACCTCATTCAACCCCCATTACCCAACAAATGGCTTTAAATTCATTAGTGAGCAATGGTATATCAGAGGCTATGAAATAATTTTCAGAACCACATGAATGGACTTAGATTTTAGGGAGCATCACCTCATTCTATAGATAGCTGACTGACTTCAACCTAGACCAACTTTTTTTTTTCTCATTCTGCTACTTTTGGGTCTCCTCAGCATTGCTGCGTTTAACCCATGCCTAGCAAAGGAATAAACAAGACTGTGTACTAGTGCAGCCTCATGTTACCTGCGTCCTTAAAATCTGCTTTCTGACAGAAATATTTCACTATCTAGCCAGATGATTGTTTCTTACATAGTTTTTTTTATTACTAATTAATCCTCTAATACTGGTGTCAAAACATGCCCACATGTTTTCATCTTGATGAAAAAAATAGCCATGTTTGCCATGCATGTGATTGATCACACAGGTATAATTTTCAGGTTTAGAATCAGGCTTCACGCTGACAAAAGCTCATTGTTACGCCCTTGTTACACACTTGAAGACAGTCTTTCAACTGAGAATTTCCTACCAAAACATAACAATTGTGAAATCTTAATCTGATAAATCAACTCACTGCAACTTACATGCATTTCTCAAATGTGAAGTTGAATTTTCACAATTATTTGAAATAGTAGCAATTTTGAAACTTTATTTCAGTGTCAGAAATTGAACACCATTTCATTTTAAACCCTGCCTTCCCCACTATTTTGGGAGGCTTTACCACAGGTAAATAATTGTTCTTTAGCGCAGTAAGTATCACTACAGCTTTTGCAAAATCTCGCTGAAAAACTTAGGACAAAACTGGTGACCAGATGACTCACTGTTGGCATCTCCTTTGTGAGATCTGCACAAACTGAGTAATTTTCAGAGAGGGAAACTGTAGGAGGAAATTGTGCTCCCTTATAGGAGAATCATCCCTGAGAACTTAAAGAAGAAAAAAAACCCAAACATCTGGCATAAATGTATTGCCTAGAGCCAATATTTTCCAAAGGCAAAAGGAGAAATCTTTTTTTGTGTTGTCCTCCTCACCACATTGTCCTCTGCATTTATAGCATTTTAAACTGAGTTCTCAATCCCCTGATCAGTATTTCTGAACCAGAAATCACTTAAAGAGTTATCAGTTCATGTAAAAGGTTTACGACAGACTGTATTAACAGTGTTAAAGGCTGGTTAAATAGTTAAGCTATATGTCATCTCGCGCCTCCCCCACAAAACTTCCTCCCCCTTGAGTAACACCTATTAACATTTATAGGATGTTCTAATCCCAGCCTCAAATGTTAGTTTTTTCAAAGTAGGTTATCATTCACCCTGCCTGTCCCATGTGTCTCTGCTCTTGCTGCTTAACGGCTCAGTGTAATTAAGAGTACAGAGTAGTCACACATCCTAAAAAACCTTGGGAATGCATTGGAAACCATTATGGTTTATTTTGGATGGCAGCTCCTGTTCTTACACCATGTACAAGCCTCCACCTACATTAAAAGCAGCTCAATACTAAGCTTCACTATTATCTGCTCTAACATGTCCCAACTCTTTAAGTAGCTGGCTGTTCAGCTAAAATTATTTACCTCCTACAGCACCACCCAAGTGATCAGGGTGTCTAATTCCAACTGCCCTAAGAAGGCTGACCAGATTACCTTGTTGCTAGTGAGATTCATCTGGAGAAGGCAAATGAAAATTTATTTTTTCTGTAAATCCTGGTGCCTCACTCCTCAAATGTAGCCTGAAAATCTCATCCCTGCTTCCTTTCTCTCTTCCCCAGCACTGCAGCACAAAGATCAAATTCATTTCCTCCATTCTGAACAGAAGGCTTGAAGAAAAGAGAGAAAATTATGAGTATATACAGCATCAGGGAGATTATTCCTGGAGTAATAGATCAAATTCTAGTGGCAGCACTTTGAGAATGAAGATGACAAATTGTAAAAGATTCAGAAGAAAGCCACAGGAATGCATAAAAAGCTGAGGGGTTAAAAAAAAAAAAAAAAAAAAAAACTTACATATA
>VWZY01003709.1:272878-289282 GCA_013399075.1 Chloroceryle aenea | reverse complement strand
CTGCTCTGGGAAACCCAGGCTGGGTTTGTTTGGATACCTACTGCAAGATGACCCCTGGTGCTGGCTGAGCACTGGTGCTGCAAAGGCTTGAGTGTTTCACTCTTCCACCCTCCAAAAAATGGGACAAAAACTCCTTCGCAAAAATACACCTGGCAAACTCCACCACCTAAAATTAGAAGTGCAATTTTATATCTAAGTGCCAAGAACGGATGAACAACAGGTCAGGCACAAATATAAGTGGCCACATGATTAATATTGGATGAACTTCTACAATTTGGATGCCAACAGATGCATGATAAAATTTTCCCTCAAAGTAAACATATGAGGATGGTTCTCGTGCCAGATTTCAGTTTCTGCTGCGTATTACAAAAGCAAGCTAATTGCAGTTAAAAGTACTGAGCAGCAAATCCTCTTACCAGAGAAGGTGCAGTTTCCAGATCTGCCACACTAGTCACAGTGATCATTCCAAAGCCACACATTCAGAGTAAGATAATCTACTTGGCCAAAATTTCTCACTGCAGGAATGGTACTGAGTAGGTAAAAGATAAACACAAGAGCATGTGGAGATTAAATAGATGAATATCTGTGGGTTCCACGCTTCTGCAGCTCATCCGGGGAGACTGTTCCTGCACGTGCCCTGTAGGCTCGCGTGGCTGACGGATGCCAGCGCCTGGAATACGCCGCCTGACTTGCAGAGAAAGGCAGCCCTCTTTGATGATGCAGAAATCATTTTACTTATTGAAGCAGTGAATGTTAATGGTTATTAATTGGAAAAGGCTCTCCAGGGGCCATGTGTGTGTGGGACTAGTGAGTGCTTTGCAATTCCAGCATGAAACGAGTTACTCCGCAGCATTAAAATGAGAACAGCTTTCCCCAGCATCCCCAGAAAGTAATTGAATTGTTACTGCCTGGCACCAGCCCTTCCCGCTTGCCCTTCATTGACACGAGGGGACAGGGACCCTTAGCTCTAGGACATAAAAACTGAACTTAACCTGAAATTTAGGGGGAGAAATGTATTTTCAGCATGTCTCTGAAGCAGTTGCAGATTAACCCACAGAGTCGTTTCGCCTGGGAGGTGTTTGTCTTGTGACAGCTGTCACAACAGGGCTGGTGAGGGACAGCGATCCCCAGGGGGGATGCTGCAGGGGAGGCTCCTGGAGAGCCCTGGGACCTGCTCTTCTGAAGTGGTCCCTGGGCCAAGGACAGAAGCGGTGGCAGCAGGGGATGACAAGATTAACTCGGTTTGTAGAGATGAACAAAGCTAGCCATAGCCTTTGCTCTGCAGGGTGATCAGGAGTTCCCTGCCCAGCAGTGGGTGACGGGGGGCAGGTTTAGTCCCACGCTGTGGATGCTGAGCAGCAGCCAGGGACACACTGCGCAGTGCAGAGCAGTCACCACGGTCTCTGCTGGCACGTGGAAAGTGGCACGGGAGGATGCAGGAGAGGACCAGCTGTAGATCTGGGACTTGGGGAAAACTTGTCTTACAAAAGAAACGGCCTCTTTAAGGCATCCCTTCCTCTCCTGAGAAAGGGAAGGTAAAGCAGGATCGATAAACCGGTGGTGACTTTTAAATTGTGGGGAGAGGTCACGGCCAGAGAGACGATCTGATCTGATCTGCTCGTCATGCAGAGGGGTTTGTGCTCCCGCTGGTAAACTCCCTGCTGCTGCTGCCCTGCCTGTCGATGGAGTGACTTGGGAACCCCCAGCCCACACGCAGTAAACACAGCCTTTATTTTCTGGGGAAAGGAGAAAAGTTGAGTGCTGGAGAATTAAATGCCCTGATGAAGGGCACCTGCCGGCTTCGTGGTCCTGCCGCCCGTCACGCCGGTGATGTATTGCGATAACACATCACGGGAGCAGAGGCATTTGGTGAAGTATGGCTGCAATCGATCACCGGACCGGTGCTGCTCGCTCCATACATCAGCAAAGCTCCGGCTCACCGCAGCAAGCTCCGGCACAGGCGGGACGGGACGGGGGGAGCGGGGCGGGGANTGGGAGCCTGCGTTTGGGTGCAGCTCTGCTTGTCTCTGCTCCTGCCCAGCCTGTGGGGAGTGCCTTGGGGACCAGGTGGCCACCTCCCTGAGCCAGGGCACCTCACCTTGGCAGCAAGGAGGAGCATCCCTCTACCTGCCTGTGTGCCCGCTCCGCTCCGTCTCCCTGAGGCGCAGGAGGGACAGTGCGGGCAGAGAGGACACGTCATTCCAGGATGGCTGAGGCAGGTGCAGCACTGAGCTGGGTTCCCATCCATGACAGGAGACCCAGTGCCCAGCACAGACCAACACCACAGTGCTCACCCTGTGGATCTGACCAGCAGCAGAATGCCCAGCATGGGAGCGGTCCCCATGGAGTGACCCGCTGCCAGACATTGTCCCTGTGGAATTGTGGGGCTGGGGTGGGGGAATGCTGCTGATGGGCACCCAGCCCCACCACTGCTCCTGGCAGAGGGGCCGGCTGGCTCCCTGGGGCTCATGCCAGGGCCACGCAGCCCTGAGCAGGATGGCCACGGGCAGGCAGGGCACCCCTTGATCCGTACTCTGCAGCTCCGGCTCCTGCACAAAGCCTCCAGCCAGGAGGAAAGCGTGCAAGGGTTTGAGCTGTGTTTTGTCTCTGGCCATGCAAATGGCAGCTCCCTCAGCTTTTCAGGCTGAAAGGCTGCGAGAAAGGGGCCTTTTGAGAGCTACAGCAATTTTCCCGGTGAATAGGAGTTGCTGTTCCTGTAACACGAGTTGTTCACACACATGCAGTAATGTCCTGTTTGGGGCTTATGTAATGGGATGGAGGGGCTCCAGCGAGGGACCGACCCCACGGAGAGGCACTCACACCGTCTCGGGCTGGCAAAATGAGCTGGACTTTTCCAGGCCCCGCTGAGATGTTTATTTATAACTCCCACCGTCTGGCAGAAACCTTGCCAATCAAAACACGCCACGGGTTTTCCAACGGGTTAGGAGCACTCCTCTCAAAGAGGGTTTTTGAGGGGGGCCCAGGATATTTGATAGGAGTTAAGCTGTAAAATTAGTTTCAGAGCAGCGGGTTGTCTCCTTCCCAGCACACTTGGCTGGCGGCTACGGGAGCATTAACCCCTCGCGCCTGCCCGCTCCCACCCTTCGCCGGAGGGTTGCCGGTGCCCATCCCGGTCCCGTGGCTGGGCAGCCTGTGCCCACGCTGGGCTTAGGGGACCATGGAGAAGTCCTGCTTGAGGCTCTGGCAGCTCAGCCTGGGCTCCCTGAGCTGTGCCCCCAGCTGCTGCTCTGCAGCAGAGCCCTGTGGGAACATCTTACCTGTGGGTCTTTATGAAGGCTCAGGTAGGGCCGGGCATGGCGAATGTGCCGTGGCCACCGCAGAAAGGGCTGGCCCAGCGTCCTCCGCGTGTCCGCACTAGGAGCAAGAAGCTGACCAGCACTGGGGCTGCCTGGTCCCTGCCTGGGAGCAGCTGTGAAGCTGGGGGTGGCAGCGGGGTGAGCGCAGCAAATGCTGTTTCCATCGTTAGGTGTGGGCTGTGCTCATCGCCAAGAAGCAAAAGGGCAGCGGCAGGAACCTTCGGTCTCGTGCTTTATCCTCTTCCCACATGACCTTCTCTAGTCCTTCCTGGGCTCCATCAGCCCTGGGGTGAGTTTTCCCTTGCAGCTGGAAAAGGCAGGACCTGCAGAGGAGAAGAGAAGGACCTGGTGTGACAAGTGACAGCATCTGATAACCTCAGCGTGGCACGGATGTTTGCAGAATCCGAGCGCCCTTCTTCTGAGTTTAGTTGTGAAACTAATGTTCTCTTTGTTTTCTGCTGAATGATAATGAATCACTAGGAACTTGGAACCATTTTAAGGATGAATAAATGACACCTTCTAAGCTCCATGTTTATCTACTATTCTGCTACCAGAGCGATTTCATAGCAGAGCTATCAATGAATTTAATTTACATAATGGTTTATCATATACTTCAATATTTCAAACACACTTCATTAAGCACCACCACCAGCAGTTACATGCTCCCTTATAGTTCTCGCAAACTTCGCTGTGAAATGCAGCTTCTCCAACTATTAGTGATGCTTTAAAAATGAAGGGGAAAAAAATGCTCACACTACCCAGAGCCATGTTCAAAAAGCTTTTCCAGCTCCACGTGCACAGAAGGAGCTGCCACTGGCCAGCAGTGTGGGGACAGGGCCAGCAGTGTGGGGACAGGGCTGCCCTGGCCGGGCGGTGGTGGGGAGGACTATTGGCTTTCCTCAAAATGAGAGGAAATAATTTCTCAGTACGATGTTTTCGACTCTGCAGAAATAATCCTGAGTTATTTACTTATAGATTGATTGAGTGATTCCCAGAAAGCTGGAGGAAATTAGTACCTGGGGTGCCCGGTGCCAGTCAGCAGGGAGGTACCAGGCATGGGCAAGATGGAGACAACACTCACCTGAGCCAGGCCAGGGGTAGCTCCAGTGCTTGGACCTCAATGGAACCTCTGCAGGTGAATTAAAAGGGCTTCAAGCCAGGCCCTTGTAGCATCACCAGCATTTCAGGCGAGGAATCAACAGCTGAGATGCTGCAGAAGGCAGGGTTTGTGAAACTCTGGGAAATGCAGGAGCTGTGTTGGCTCGGGCTGTGCCCCCAGCCTGGACCCTGCAGCGCTGGGGAAACCCGTGATGGGGAGGCACAGAGCAGCCTGTGTCACTGCACATGGGCAGTGACTGGGGTGAGCTCCGGGGCGACAGGACGAGGGGCACCAGACACACACTGGACCCCAGGAGGTGCCAGCTGAGCAGGAGGAGCAAGTTCTTTGGTGGGAGGGGGTGGGAGCCTGTGCCAGGCTGCCCAGAGAGGCTGTGGAGTCTCCTGCTCTAGAGAGATTCCCACCCCCCCTGGACCCTGCGCTGCTGGGCCCCCTGCTCTGGGTGCCCCTGCTGAGTGGAGCAGCGGGGTGGCCCCAGGTGACCCCCAGGGGTCCCTTCCAGCCCCCACCATGCTGGGATTCTGTGACACCTTAACCAAAGCACCTTCTTGCAGAGCCCAGCAGAGCGTGGGTGGGTGGGGAGACGGGGTCCCTACGGAGCTGGGTGTCTGGAGCACGGAGCTGGAGCTGGGTCTCTGCTGCAGCCTGGGCTGAGCCCCAGCGAGCAGAGGGCTCATCGGCAGCGCCTGCTACGGAACGCAGGGCTGAGCTTTCCCCTGTGAGCGCGTGAGCATGTGTGTCACATTTTCAGCAGCATCTTCTTACATAATTTATAGCAAGGATAACATAAAGGTTATTTTAAAAAATAAAACAACCTTCTTTACATTTATTAAATTTGCTGGAGCATCCCATATGCACCTTTGCAAACTCCACTATTACCCACAGGGGTCTGATCTGCATGTCACATTAGGCAGATGGAATATTTTATTTATTCCACCTCGGTTGTAATAGAGAATTTAAACTATTTGCAGCAACACGTGTTCCAGAAGCGGCACAGGATGCCACAGAGTGCCCCCACATCCTTGTGCACCTCAAGTGCATGAGATTCTCGGGAACGTGGAGCTCACACCAGCTATTCCCTGGTAAATATTTTTGCAGCAACACAAAGCAATTGCAGTGCTGCTGAATACATATATATTCCTACCAGATCTTACGTCCCTTCGTTAAAAATAAGGGTGTACTGAGAATGAAGCTTGGGGGTTTGCTTTGCTAATTTCATATTAACCCCCATTTCACACTTTTGACTGTTAAAGGCTATTGCAGTGGATGGAAACCAGGAAACTTTAACCATTGAACAGCATGTTCATGCCTTTTAGTAGCTTGTCAGTAGAGTGTATTAAAGATTCAGCTGTGCTCTGATAAGAATCATGAAGGATGTATATGTTTGCATTGTTTTTGGCAAGAAACACCCAAATGATCTGTATTTATTATATAAAATTGATTTTTTTTGGCATACATGCTATTTTTCATGGATTTTGGCCTTTTACCAACACAAACAGGGTGATCTTGAGCAAAGCCATGCATTTTTAAGTCTCTATTTGGAGAATTTTCAAAAGAATCCAGGGTCATGAATTTGTCTGTGAGTTTACTCTTGCTGCAGATAGCAGAAATGGTGGAAACACACATTTCCAGCCTGGCTGCAAGGTGTCAGCTGTTGTAAGCATTTCATCAACGCTTACAGTTGTTCTTTCCAAGTTCTGCAGCATTGGAAACAAGCTGGTAAGTTGGGGTGAGGTGAGGAGCTGCAGGTGGGCTTGGGCAGGGGCAGGAACCTCTCAGCTTGCTGCTTCCAAGAGCCTCCTCTTCTCTAGAGCTGGGCAAATTGCTCTGCCAGGCGCTGTCTCCTGCTGGGACCTGACCACTGCCAGGGGGATTTCTGCCAGGAAGACCACGATGGTGGCTCAAGGGCATTTCAGAGAATGCTGTGAGAAGGGTCCTGGGTGGAAAAGCCCTTTGAGCTCCTCTCCGAATCACAGAGACAGCGACCCTGACTGCTGCTGCCTGGCTGGGACTGTGTGGAGCTGCCCTGGGGAGGATGGAGCCTGTTGATCTTAAATCATATTGCATCAAATCGGTGTTAGGTCGATGCAAAGGGGAAACAGTAATGGCAGTTGTGTCCTTCATGAGAAATAACTAACTGGACAGAAAGCAAGTCAAGATGTCCCTCCCTAGCCCAGCGAACTCAAAGGTGTCCTGGCAGACCTGCCCAGAAGGGAAGCCACGGTCACTTCAGGACAAAGCAAGCAAGGTTTTTGCCCCAGAGCCCCAGCCTGTCCCTGAATTTTTCTGCATCTTTGTCCCACACTTCTCCTCGCAGGGCCAGAGCCTACGTTTACCCCCTTCAACATCCCCAACAGGGATTACTCCCTTTGGTTCCAAGTCATTGTAAATGTCTGAGGAACCTCCTCAAACTGCGCTGATGAATTTGTCTGCTGCCTTCAGTCCTGGGGAGCAGCAGATCCAGCAGAGCTGGAGGGAGCTCAGGGCTCTGAGGGGCAAAACCTGTACAGAGAAAATGTCTGTGGCAGAGACCACCTCACCTGCAGCGCCCAGCCTGGGGAGGAGCAGCCCCGTGCGCAGCGGGACCCGGCGGGGGGTTTGCTTCCCGAGACCTTTCCTGGGTGGTCCTCCTGAGCATCACGGAGAGTTTATCCCAGAAACACGGGATGAGGCTCTGAAGCCCTGGCAGAGTCGATGTTCACTGATCCCAAGCAGAGACATCAGGCTGAGATTCCCCACCCCCCCCAGGTGAACACTATTTTGGTTCTACAGGTGGTATTAATACAGTCGGTCCTCCTTAGCCTCCCTCCCTCCTCCAGCTGAGCACAATGTAAACAACATCTCAGCTGTCTTTTAAAAGGGAGGGGAGATGACTGGAATTGGCAGGAAAAAAAATAAAGAAAATAAAGCAAGCAGCACAGGCTGAGTTTTCACTCAGGGTATCGATCAGACTTACTCTATACTTCTGCTAATGTCAGCTGTATTCCTCCAGCTCTAGAAACTGCTGAGGGCACAGGGATTGTCAGTGGGGGGGGAAAAAACCCCATAGCTTTTGATATTTGGAAAGATGCTGCAGGTACATGGGGCTGCCATCCCATCCCCATCCGGGTCTGTAGCCAGCCCGAGCCCAAACCCAGCATCTTCAGAGGAGCAGGGCACAAGGTGATGTGGCAGATGTGAGTCAATAAACGGCACCGTCAGGGACCTGCCCGTGGGACCCCCTGGAATTCAGAGGCTTATTCACAACTTTCCTAAAGTTTTGTGAGGGGTATTAAATAAACAGCAGCATTTCAGGATGCCCTGCTCTGGCCCTTCTCGACTGAAACCGGGGACAAGGTCTGACCCATTTTAACAAAGTAATAAGGGGAGAAACAAAGGGCGGGGTGGCCAGAGCTGAACAGCTCGCCCCATCCAGGCAGAGCAGCGAGGGGGGAGCTGCTCCGGCTCTGATGTCTGGTCGGGGGACTCGGCACCGTAACCCCAAGCTCTGCTCCCTCCAGCACTAGCCTGTCAGCTTCAGACGTGTCCAAATTAAGCTTTTTGAATATTCTTCCCTCTGTGTTTTGTTTTTTTTTCCCAAGCAAAGGCAGTGTGAGGGATCTGAATCCCTCGGGTTCGAGGGATGCCCTTATCAAGGTAATGTCCAGCTAAAGGAGCACGTCACTTGGATGTGGGAACTCGGCTCCCGCCGGCCACTCACCAGAATTTCAATTCCAGTCCAGCATCCCTTCGTGTGACGGGTGCTCAGTAAATGCAAAGTGCTGGTTAAAAAAATGTGACACGTGGAACGGCCCCGAGCCTGGCTTTTAACCATCAGTATATTGGGATTTTCTTATCAAAGTAAGAGCATTGTACACACGCTGGATGAAGACAGCAATCTCACGGCAGAGATAATCCGGGCGCTCTCTGGAACCGCGCCGCACAGGAAGGTACCCGGGCTGGGGTGGAGGTCTCGCAGCCTCAATCTATTTCTAAGCATTCCTCACAGAAAGCCCTTCTCTTGGAATTCATTATGATAAAAATTTAATTTCTATGTCTCGAAAAACTCTGTTGAACCTGGAAAACAGCCCTCCTGGAGACGCGTGAGCTCTTGCCTTTCAGAACATTGTTTGTGGAGATAAAAATATTTCTGCCACACTTGTCACATGTATTTGAAAAACATATTAATCATTTAAACAAATATTAGCTCCGAAAGCCTATAAATACATGCACTGGGAGGAATATACCCTTTGTTGTAATATTACAATGAAAAATATGCTAATATAGTTGCCTAATTGCTTGTGTTTGAATAACCTCTTTTGTGACAATAAATGTTTGTGGCAACATCATTCAAACAGAAATGGAGAATCTGGTGCCAGTGAGGATTACGTGTGCCTCTGCCATCGCTCCTGATGTGAGAAGAAAAGCAATTCTTCCTCCTGTGTCCGGGAGCCACTGTGGATGGAGAGCAGACGTCACTGCAAATACCGTCAGGCTGGCACCGTTCCTGGGCCCAGGACCAAGTGGTGGGAGGGATGCTGGCCTGGCTGCTGCCCAGCAGGGAGATGGTCCCGGATCCTCTGCGGGTGCCTGGCGTGGGGGGCGGTGTGGCCTGGGTAAGCCACATGAATCCAGGACCACTGATCGATAGCTGGGGAGACCTGAAACTGCACCGTACTTGGCTAAAAGCGAAATCCCAGTGAGGGACTGACCAGCAAGGGCTGGACAGGGTTGGTGGCTGCACTGCTTGCTGCCAGCCTGGCTTCATCCTGGGGTGCGGGCACGCTGAGAGGAGCTGAGCTGCTGTGTGCCAGCCCTGGCCTCGCTGTGGGCACGGAGGAAAGCCCCAGACAGCAACGACCTGCCCTGAAGCAAAGGGCATGTTTCTCTGAGCAGCACCCTGTAAAATAAGCTGGCTTCCCAGCCAAGCCTCCTGCCATGGAGATCTCCGTGGACACCATCTCCCCCTCTCCTCCAGGAGAAAGGCAGTGTCTGGTTTTGCGGCTGCACGTGTTGCTAATGACATCGTCTCTGGTATTAGATGATGTATTCCATCCTGAGCTTTGATTCCTGTCCAGAAGTCCTCTCCAGTAGTGCTGGGATGATCTGTGCATCTGGGGCAGTTCTCAGGTGGCTGAGCTCTGGACAGCTTCCCCCCGATGGAGAGATGACCCCTCCGTGCTGGGCATGCTGCCTGGGCTGGCCGGCAGAGTTACAGCCCCGGGCGGTGCAGGGACAGTGGAGCTCGGGGCAGGTGTAGTGAGACCCAGCAGCTCCCGGAGCTGGGGGCATGAGGAGCTCAGTCATGCTGGGTGTGAGCTCCCAGTGCGTACCAGACCCGTCAGGCGCGAGCACGGGGCAGCAGCGTGCGCTGGGCGCTGGAGCTGAGGCTGGAGGTTCCCAACACCTCCAGGGTTTTGTTCACCATCTGGGTTCTGCTAGTCAGGGGGTCACCGGCGGTGAGCTGGGTGAGGTCCTGTCTGCAGCAGCCCCACGCTGGGCCGTGTCGGGCCGGGGTCTGCAGGCTGGGCTGCAGAGATGGATGGAGAGCGGTGTCAGGCAGGCGTGGGTGAGAGCACGAAGCTCGGGCTTTCCCGGAAAGCCTTTTTTTCGTTAAAAAGTGTGGAATCAGGCAGAGTTAAAAGCGTGCTGCCTGGCTGGGGGAGGGTCCCTGCAGAGATAACTGGCGGGGAGTGCCAGGAGCTCTCCTGCCTGGGGCTGGAGCTGGAATAGCAAACGGGGCTCTTCGCAGGATTTACAGGAAGAAATAGATCTAGTTTGGTCCCATTGGCCTTACTGGCACATCAGTCACTGCTGAGACCATTGGCTAATGAAAACCTCTTCAGCCGAGCCAGAATGACTCCTGCACAATGTGCACTGCAGGCTGGGCAGAGCCCCTGGAGGGTTTTTGCATACAAATTCAGCAGTCCTGACGATTTTCTCGCCCTTATCGCACCTTAAGAGTTTAAATAACAACAACAATATGGAGAATATTTACAGACTCTCTATTACAGACTCTTTCCAGAGCCCTGCACCCGGGCAGCTCCCTCACTCCTGCCCTGCTGCCCACACCCAGAGCCGGACCCCAAAGCCCAGAGGGTGCAGGTGCTGCAAGGAGCGTCCAGGGCCGTGCTGGAGCTGTGGGAACGGTGCCACCCGCACAAAGCACCCTTTATGCTGCAGCTTCCCACGGCTTCTGGCTTGCGGAGATAAGGATCTGGCTCTCTAGTTACAGCTGGGGCTCTCAGCGCTGCGCTGAGTATCAGGGCAGGGTGGATTTTTCCTGGAGGTGAAATGGTTTGGGGTGAGGTACAAGAGCATTGCTTGTGGGTTGTTTGTCACATCCTCCGTCTCCACTGCATTGCCGAGGCTGGTCCCCACATCAGGCACTCGTGGAAATCCTCGTGCGCAGCCTCCTCCTCCTCCGCAGCAGCAGCAGCCACAAACGGGGGGTTGTTGCTGGAGTTTGGCAGGAGGTAATGCCGACAGCAACGNGAGTTAATGCCGACAGCAACGCTCTTTAAACGGGAATTGGCTCTCGGGGAGAGAGACGGGGTTCAGTAAGGACTCATCTCCCCGGATATTATCTGCTGTTTCAAGCCTGAGGATGAAAGGAGGTCTGAGGATGAAAGGAGGTTTCCCTCCCACCCCTCCTCTGCCATCAGCCACACACACAGCATGAGGAAGAGTTAAACGTAACAGCACTTAAGGAAAATATTGTAAAGTCCTCTTGAAATTCCCATCAAACTCAATTAGCAGGGCAATGATATACCTAAACAACTGGAATGGGTCGACTTTTTATGCTTTGCTGGATAGCTTCCAAGCTGATAATTAAATTGTGCTGGGCTGCAAGATAAGTGGCTACGAGTGTCTCTCGTGCGGAGGCTTTGGAGGCTGATCCCAGTAACACGGACACCCCTCCCTGCCCAGGAGCCCCACAAGGTGCTTCTCCATGGGACTAAGCCCTGGGTCGAAGCTCTGAGTGCTGGCAATTGCTCTCCCCGTGGTCTCCCCCAGGTCCTTCCTGCAGGGCTGGACTGGATGCTGGGCTCACCACAGCCAGCCCTGGCCCAGAGTAGCTCTGTCAGGTGGGGGCTGCAGGAGCTCTCCTGGAGAGAAGACCAGAGCTGGGAGTCACAGGAGACACAGATGCACCAAATACCCCCTCACCAGTCAGAGCCTGGTAAGAGAAAGAGCAGTGACCTGGCGAGCAGGGGGTGATGCTGGCTGAGTGGTGGAAGGGCAGTGAGGAGTGGCTGGAGCTTTCCCTGCCTGGGAGAAGGGGCTGGGAAAGGCTTCTGCTCCATCTCCGCGTGCCTGTGGCTGACTGCTAAGAGCAGGGCAATATTTTTTTAACAAATAGCTTGCTTTCCAAGAAATATATTTCTCGGATGAGTGATAATATTTGTTAGTTTGGATTTAATCTGGTGACTGGTGGGACAAAATAAAATATAAAAAGGGTATTTTTGACAACACAAAGGCTTGGTTTCAGCTTTGTCAAAATGAAGCATTTGAACCTTCTGTTCTGGAAAGATGCTCTGTTTTGAGATAAAACTCGGTTCTATTAACAAAAGAAAAATGAAAGGGATGGGAAGGAAAAGCAGTGCCCAGACCTTGCAGAGCAGGTAAATCCCTCGAGGTGAGGAGGCCAGGAATGGGGCGTTGACAGCACCTGCTGGTGCTGGGCACACCGTACAAGTAACTTAATGTGTGAAGCCNGGTGAGGAGGCCAGGAATGGGGCGTTGACAGCACCTGCTGGTGCTGGCCACACCGTACAAGTAACTTAATGTGTGAAGCCACATAAGGCTGGAGCTGTGCTGTCTTACTCTGCTGGTCCCTGCCTGTGTGGTGGTGGGTGATGCTGGGAGATGGAGACCCCTCTGCCTGCCGCTGACAGTGGAGGGGAGCAGAGCTGCCATGGGCAGGGGGCTACCAGGGCTAGTGAGGGCACTTGGAGGGGTCAAGACCTGGCTTATCCCTCCTCCCACCCCTCCAAAGTGTTTCTCACTGTGCACAGCACTGCTCTGCCAGTGCTGCAGCCAAGCTCCCATGTCTCGGTGCCTTTCCACTGCTCTCCTTTGTGCCTTGATGCTCCAAGACCCCATCTATTATTCTCCTGCTCATCCTGCTCCCCCGCCTTGTTCCATTCTCCTTTGACTCCAAGATCCAGAGTTCAGCTCTGCACAGTGAACGTTGTCTGAGTGTGGTGTCTCATCTCACACATTTGGGTAAGTCAGCCATGGAATTATCCTATAATGTGGAAATCATACAATTTCTCTCTGATCTTCCCTGAGCTTAGCATTTCATCTCGCTTATACTAAATGCAGCATGACTAAGTAGGCAAGAAAGGGATTTGAGCCCTTTTGTTACTTAAAATGTGAATTAGATGCTCCTGAGGGAAGTTTGTGTCACATTTGCAAGTTAAAAATGCATCAATTATCTGTACACGGCCCCCTTCCAGTGTGATGGTGAAGGAGGAGCAGAGCTGGTGTCTTTGGAGGACCCACCACCAACAGAGGCTGCTTGCTTGCAGGTGACACCTTTGTCCCGGGCTGAGATGCATCGTCCTGCTCAAAGAAGGGTTGGCTCTGATGTTAGATCCTGCTCCACAGCTAGAGTAGGTAGTCCTGGTCCTTTTCCAAATGAGCTGTCCATATTTCCAGGGATGGAGATCCCACGGCCCTTGCTCCAGCACTGGACCACTCTCAGTGAAGGATTGCTCCCTACATCCAGCTGGAATTCTGCTTCTCGTGCAGAGACTGCACTCAGAGGAGCAATCTGTGTTTCGAGGAGTGATGTTGTCCCATGTGTCCCTTGTTAAAAGTGGTGAGAGGGAGCTTCCCCTGCCTGCCTCTCACCAGCTGGGTTTGAACAGCATCTGTCGGGGGCCACCAATATGCAGCGAGCTCAGAGCTGTGCCACATTTCCCTTGTGCCCTGACCCCCCTGGCAGTGGGAGCTCCGGCCGGTGCCTGGTGCTTCTGTTGTAGGAGCNTGCTGGTGTAGGAGCAGAACACCCGACCAGGAGCCTCAGCGCCGCGTGCCAGAGCCTGGGGACTCTCACAAGCCCTGGGGTACAGGCCACCCCTGGGGAGCGATGGCAGGATTCCCATTGCTCCTTCTTTCCTGTAATGCTGTGAGTAGCGAGGGCTGTTGCTGCTGGGTCTGTGACAAGGACCCCCCTGCTAATCAGTGTTTAGAACACTCTGCCGTGGGCTCTTGCTCTGCCTCGTCCTCTCCCCGGTAGGACCCGGCTGCGTGCGACGCGGAGCAGCTCCCGGCCTCGCGGCCTAAATCGCGTCGCTGCGCATTGCGAAAGGTCAGGCTGGATGGCTTGATGAAATGGGCTGGCCTGCTGAACAGCACTTCAGTCTATTTAAGGACAACCGATTGTGGCAAGACAGAATGAGAAACTGAGCTGGGTGAAAGGGGAAAATCAGCAACCCCCCCCTATTTCCTACCCCTGGATTATCCAGCGTGGGGTGGCGTTGCGAGCAGAGCCAGTGTGCGCTGAGCCACATGTTGTCGGGCAGGACGAGGCAGCCCCGGTGCTGGGGCTGTGCTCGGTCCTCGCAGGCGTTTCCTGGGGCTGTGCTGTCTCTACCTGCAGAGACCTGCGAGGGAACCCACTCTTGTTTTGCATATTATTCTCCCGGTATCAGCAGAGGTGCTTGTACTCTCCAGTACCTGCAGGCAACATAGCACCGGGAACGCTGTGTGTGATGCACGGTGCTGTGTGCCCTGCCACTCACAGCGTGTGCCTGCTGCTGAAATAGCAGGCGCTGAGAAAATGGGCTGAGGGACTGGGGCTGCTGGAGCCAGGCAGTGCTGGTGGCTGTGGAGGCAGAAACCTGATTTTCTGGCAGCAAATTTGACTGATGTCATCTCAGACAGCACTTGCAGCAAAGCTAATGTGGTCTGGGGCTCCTGTGGCAGACAGCACATCCAACTGGCTGGAGGCACTTCAGCGAGAAACGGCTGTGCAGAGTTTCTCTATCCCCACCATCCACCTTGGAACCCACTGGAGTGGCCTTGGTGCTTGTGGAAGGAGGGTTGAGGGTTGGCTGTGAAGCAGCACGAAGGGTTTGCCAGCCCAGGACCACCTTCTGTGGTTAGGGGACCTTTCGGATGCCACTGTCACTCTTTGCCCCTTTTGTGTGTCCCTGCCTGCTGGCAGGGTTCATGGATAAACACCTCATATCCTCTGAATACTTACAGGCTCCTGTGACTGAGAACCAGAGAACTCTGCAGTTGATGCAGAATTATTTACCTGTTTTCTGCCTGATTACAGGTGCTGAACACCTCTGGATCTGGTGCTGGTCAGGAGCCTTCTTTGCAGGGCTGTGTCCATGGGATAAATCAGCGTCTGTGGCTGTGTGGCTGTGCAGTGCTTCTCTGTGATGTGATCTTGCATCTGATGTGATCTTGCATCTTATGGGACTTAGTTTAATCAGGGAGCTAGAAGCAGCACTGGTGGTTTAGAGGGTAGTCTACATGGTTTGAGTAGTAGCTCACAGCAGTGCACAGTGAAGTAATAACTTGGGGCTGTTTAATTAACAAATATAAACTCAGAAGTTGAAGCCTATTTTTACTTCACTAGCTGCTATTTTTGCTTGCAAGAGTACATGAATTCTTCACCATGAATATTTTGGATCCTCAGAGCATAATTTGCAACAGCTATGGCAAAGCAAACCCCACGTTTAAGCTGGTTTAGGTTGATTTCTTATGCATTTTCTCACAGGATTACAATAAAACCTCCCCACTGACAGGAGTTCTTGGCAGCTGCCGTAGCTAAAGAACAAGGGTGACCTGCGCTGCAGTTTAGAGGACAGAATTATGGGTATTTGTTTAGTAATGATCTCTGCCATAAAGCACCGTGCGTTATATTCTGTTTATGATCCACAATATGAGCTCTCACGAGCAGCGTTACTGTGGCATCGAGGTGCAATGCTGTGGCAGTTCTGTATCTGATGGGAATTTGCATACTGAATGCATAATTACCCAGCAGTGATTAACTCGCAGGTAACATTGGTCTCTCCTTAAACTGCACAGGACACAAATACCAATGTTTCATTAGCTGGGTTTTTTTTTTCCAGTGTAACTGTTTGTGCAACTTCCCTGAGGCGAGCGCAGTCGGCAGTGCTGCCGAAGCAGTGCGGGGGTGTCACAGGCACCAGGGACTGTCACAGGCACCAGGGATGTTGGTGCAGCAGCGCCTGGCGCTGGCTCGGCGACCTCCTGAGGCACAAACCCATTTTTCACACCAGCACTGGAGCCCCTCGTCCCCACTTCTCCAAGTGTCAGATCTCATTTGTGCTCAAGCCTCTGGTGACAACATCTCTCTGGATAAATTATTCTATTGCCCGACTGACCTCTTGCTTATGAATGCTTTGCCCTAATGTTTCGCTTGGATTTTCCTTTCCTGTTTCAAGGCTCTTAATCTTTGATGCTGACAATCTCTGTCTTTCCTGGTTTGGGCAGCCCCCTCTTACTCTGCTCCTTCTGGGCAATTTCAGCCTGAGTCCTCTGGGTCATGGCGACTGCTGCCTGGAGGCTGCTGGCTGCAGCTTGTTTTGGGGAAGGGGATGTTCTTCAAATGCCCTCAGCAGGGAGCAGCCAGATGTCTGGCAGGTATGTGTTTAAAGATGCGAGAACCGTAAACAGGACTGGCAGCTGCTGAGGGAGCTTTCTCCCCACGAAGAGAGGGAGATCAGGTGCTGCATCCTCAGCCTGGTGTAAGGGGGAGGCAGGCACAGCGCGGGCGGCTCTTCAGTGGGGGACCCACCAAAGCCCTGCTCGGCTTCCAGCAGGGATGAGTCAACTGCATGAAGCAGAAAAGGCTCACCCGAGCATGGTCCCTTAGAAACCCGAGAAAATGCAAAAAGAACTGTCCCCAGCCCTTGAAAATGGCAACATTTTCAGCTCCACGGGCTTGCTCTGTGCACAGTCCTGGCTGAGCCGCTCGGAGGGCTCAGCCCTGTTTCCCTGTTT
>VWZY01003709.1:259370-272828 GCA_013399075.1 Chloroceryle aenea | reverse complement strand
CTGAGCCCTGTTTCCCTGTTTCCCTGTTAGCACATCCCGGAGCCCTGGCTGCACTCAGGGATATGCTGATGTTGGACCCCAACCTCCACCCCACTGCTAGGCTTCTCCAGGGCAGGAATGTGCTCAGTGCCTTGGAAGGTGGCTGGCCCCACAGCAACGAGTGTCAGGGCAGTGTTGGGACCTGGGTGTTGCGTACCCCAGGGGAGGGACTGAGGTCCCAGGTGCCTGCAGAGCCTGGCAGCCAGATGCTGGAAGAAATGGGGGGGTTTCTTTGTGGAACTCAGCTGCTGGGGCTGCTGGAGCAGCTGAAGGGAAGGCTGCATTCTCCCTCCAGCCCAGCTGTGGTGCTCAGCAGCCTTTGGGAAGGATCCCAGCTGCTGGAAATGACAACTTGACTCAACAAGCTGAATTGGGAGCTCTTTCCAGTTCCAAACACTCTTTCTTGAGATGAAAAAGGTTAAAGAAACCCAGCTGCTTTTTGAGCTCAGCAGCTGAGCTGAAGGGTGGGATAAAGGTTCTCTGGGATGAGAGGGAGGTACAAATGCTTCATCTGCCCTTTTGGAGAAACACTCTGGAGGTGTTATCCCTAAACAAACACACATGGTGTGGGAACAAGTGGCTTGGGCTCTTTGACTCTCCCTTTTCAGTGTCCCAGGGTCTTGGCTCTTGCCAAGTACAGAAGGGATTGGCCCTGGCAGAATCACCAGCTTTGGTTGCTGGAGTCACTGGCTCTGGGAAGCTGGAGGTTCTCTTTAAAAGGAAGCTTCTAATCCTCCTGCTCGCAGAAAAGAAACCTGGCAAACACAGCCTCTGGAAGAGCAAAATTAAACACAATCCAGCGATGATATTCTGACGTGAATAGGGAGAGGGGGATTGACACGGTGGGGAGTCCTGCCAAGGTGGGAGCACGTGGGGTGTCGGGGATGGGAGTGGGTGAAGATGGTGCTGTCTGCTCAGGCACTGCAGGGACGTGGGTCAAACCATCCCAGCGCTGCAGTGACAGCCCTTGCTTGGAGACATCAGGCAGGGCCTGAGTCTGCTCCCAAATTTTTCTGAGGAGAGCTCCTCATCTCCTGGAGCAGCCGCACAGAGGGGGCCCCTTGCCTCTTTCCCATGGCAAAGCAGAGAACTAGTTGCACACTGGAAGTTTAAACCATCATCGATTTTCATTGTGTCCCTTTAAACCTGATCTAGATAGAGTTGCACAGGGCACTCTTGGGACAGAATTGCTACCACCTAATTGATTTTGATTTTATTTTCACTGCAGCAGTGTAATTATGAAAGCCAGCCATAATTATTGAAACACAACTAGAAGTATTTCATTATTAAAATACCCCTATGACTTATTATTAATTCATTAAATAAATTTGGATTATATCCCTCAATAATTAATGCACTGAAGTTTATTCTGTGAACTCTTCCTTTTACTAGTAATGTGTCAGCTGTTGGAATTAAAAGGAAAAAAAAATCCCACTGAAGTATTGGAAAAAATAGACGACTTGTTACAAAGCGAAGTGGGACCAGGGAGGCTTTGGTCTGGTTTGAAACCAGTCTCACAGTAACTGGCAGAGCCGAGCTGACAGTCTTTCAAGTGCAGCATGGTTTTGGGAAACATTTCTTCTGTATCCCAGAGGTTTGCTCAGTGCTCATCTCTCTGCACCATGAACCCGGGCAATGTTTCAGATGCTGTGGCTGGAGATGGCTCTCGGGGCTTGCTGGAGGGAGAGGACTTTGCTGGGAGACAGAGAGCTGCCCCCCTGGAGCTGATGGCGTTTGGGTGCGTGCTGCTGGGGCAGGTCCTCTGGGGGTTCATTTTCCCTTCCGCATCCCACGCTCGGGTCTTGCGGTAAGCGAGGTCTGTCCCCACTGGTGGTTTGGCTGTCGGGGATCTGAGCTCTCCCGGGGAATCCAGGAGGTGCTGGCTGCTGCCAAGCATGTGGCCTGTGAGCCAAGTGCCGGGGCCATCCCCTGGGCAGGATGCTTGTGTGCCTGTCACCCCAGGGTGGCTGCTGGCTCTGCAACGCCTGTCACCCTGGGTCCCTAGGGCTGCCAGTGGCAGCTGTGTGTTTTGGCTCTTCAACAGCACTGGGATGCTCCGGGTGGGATCCCCTCCCTCCAGCTGGGAGAGTCAACCCCAGTTCCCAGTTCCAGCCCTCGATGCAGGCGGAAGAGCAGCTGTGTATGCCTCGCTGGAGCCAGACCAAGGCTTTTGGGGTTTACTTGGGACCCTGCTTTGGTGGGGCTTCCTCCACCCATGAAACGTCCGGGAGCCTGTGGCTGAGCACATCTGTATCTGCGCTGCTTCCAGCTGCTGCTCCTGCAGGAAGTTTTCACCATTTACGCCAGCACAGGATGAGTCTAAACCTCGGCTTTCCCACTTAGCACGTCTGAGTTTCGCACATTGTATTTGATGTGTGTTTATAGGAAAAAACAGACAAAAACATTGACTGAAAAATATGTGTTGATTCAGAATCTGCACTCTTACTACAGAGCTTAAGCCGTGAAATGAGGAGAAAAAGATTTCAGCTAAAGAGTTGTATCACGTTGCTGTGGTAACCGGAGTTTGAAAAGTAAACAGGTTTCTGGGGAATGACTGTTCTTCTGCACGATGCTTTCTCCCGCTTCCTGGCCCAGGGCTGCAGAGGAGGGGGAGGGGGTTGTCGTGGTGGTGACTGCGGACCCTCTGCTGGGAGCTGGGAAGGTGCCTGGCAGGTCTGGAAGCTGGGCAGAGCTGGGACACAAAGCTGGAGCCCAGACCTGGGTGCCTGTGTGAGGGCCCCTCTCCCTCCTCATGTGCTGCTCCCACTCACTCCTTCCTGCTCCTCCCTGGGGCTGGAGTGGGCTGGCACCTGCATCCTCTTTACCCACCCTGGGTAACGTTGGGAAATGAAGAATTTGGATCAGATCTCTTTGTCTCTGGGTGCTGGGAAGCCTGTGTGTTGTAATCTGCTCAGAATTAAAGTAAGATGCGAGGTGTTTTCATGCAGGGAGAGCATTTCATCTCCCAGGCTATGGAAGGAAGTCTCCAAGAGCTGCTTGTGTTATCACCTGCCCTCGCTTTCAGGGGCTCCAACAGTCTGAGCAGAATATGCAGCTTTACCAGCTCTGCCTGGTGTTGGAGACTCTCTTTCCCATTGGTAGTGGTCACTTTTCCTGGTGCTGTACGAACTAAACCTTCCCACCAGCACCGAGTGTGCTGAGCATCCTGGGGCTGAGCAAGAGCCTGGTGCTGGGGTGCGGGTGCTGAATGCTGGCGGCAGCAGACAGGGAGGGGAAGGCTTGTGGTCAGAGCAAGGAGATCCTGGGAAACACCCCGAGCAGTCAGAGAACAAGGGAACAGGTTGTCCTAGGAAAGTCGAAGCTCAGTGCTTCCGACTTGGGACAGGGGTCTGCTGGAGAACGCCGCTCACGTGCACAGTGTTTGTAAAGCAGAAATAGGGAAGACGAATGTGTGTAGGTGTCTGCATGATTTAATCTGAATTATCATATTGCTTATGTGAGTCAAAGTGAAAGATGCTTGTGTTTAGGAACTCTTTGAAGTATTTATTGTGCTGTTTCCTCAAGAATTAAACTGTTAATTCAGAGAGCTCAGCTGGATTTACTGTTGTCTGGCTGACTTGGCGAGACAGTTGGGTTTGCCAGATTTCCGCGTTTCTGCAGGCAGATGTACTACATGGGAACAGATCCGTTCGCTCACATCGACTCAGTCTGACACATGCTGGACCCGCCAGAACCAGCGGGCACACACCAGCCACACACAGGGGTGCAGCAAACGGTTGCCAAAGGTTATTTCCATGTTTTAACTGGCCACATCGCAGAGCTCTGCTGTAGTTTCCAGCAGGACATTTGTGCCTTTGTCCATTTTTATTGAGAATGCATCTAAAATAAGCTGAGGCTGATAGGAATGCGTGTCACGGCACACCAGCTTCAGTGGTTTCCCCTGGGAACCGAAATGCCACCCTGGGACCCAGCTAACCCAGCAGTGTCCTGGCTGCTGTGTAAAGCTCATCTCCAGCAGCCCCTTGCCTCGTTAGATGTTTCTCCAC
Organism: Chloroceryle aenea; assembly: GCA_013399075.1. Taxonomy (NCBI): domain Eukaryota; kingdom Metazoa; phylum Chordata; class Aves; order Coraciiformes; family Cerylidae; genus Chloroceryle; species Chloroceryle aenea. Next base: position 268,782 of record VWZY01003709.1, on the reverse strand, counting down.
TTCTCTAATTGCCTCTCCTCTGGATTCTCCCTCAGAGCTTCTCTCCTTTAGAAGGAGCCAAGTCCCAGCATCCCCCAGTCCCTTCTCTGCCCTTGCTCATTGTGGTGGGGTCATTTCTCACCAGCTTTGTGGAGAAGTTGGCTCTCGGAGCTGGGACCCTGGTGCCTTTCTGGCCTTCGCCTTTTCCTCCCTCCCCTTCCCTGGCAAGGACAAGCCCTCACGGTGCTGGAGCCAGCCCCACAAGCTGGCCACAGCCAGCAGCATCCCCCTGGGCTGTGCACATCTGTGGGCACAGGGCCTGGTGACCGGACATCGTTCTGAAACTGTCCCCAGTGCTGTCGGTTAAACCTGCTTTTTGTGTGCAAGGAAAACCTCATCAGAAGCCAATTTTAAGAACAAACAAACCTCCTGAAACTTGTGCTTTTCCAGCCTCCCCTGCACTTTACTGTGCAGTTTAATTACCAAAATATGCTGCACAGCAGCACTATGGTTCCCTCTCCAGAACACTCCTTTTCTAGCATCCTGCGATTCTCTACGACCTCAGAGGGTAAAGCACTTAAATTGCCCTTGAAGACAAAAAGAGAAAGTCTTGTTTGAGGTGAAGTCGGTATCTATCCAATTTTCAGCTGCCGTCACATCGAAATGAGAAATCTGAGGCAGAGCCAGGCACAAATAGCTGATAACAGACTTTCAGGTGCACCTCTTCACTTATCACTTCTAGGGTCACCTCTGTTTCTAAAGACTTGTTTTCCTTAAAAAAAGATTGCTTAGGACATTTAACAGTGTAGTGTTGTGATAACAAAACCCTGTGAGGCTTTAGTTTTATGCCTGGGCTCCTGCAGAGATGCAGTCTAATGCTGGTCTTCCTGAATTTGTTTCTGAAATGATGTCATGGATCAGATCAGCCGGAGCTGGGAAGGCAGAGCTCTCCCTGCAGTCGCTCCCTGCCCTGTAGCTGCTCCATGAGCTGGGCCTTGGGCATTGCAGGATGGTGGCAGCTCTGACACAATGGCCGCGAGTCCTCTCTTGTCCCCGGGTCTGGGACATGGGTTAGCTCCCTCCCTGATCAGTGCTTCTCACCTGCAGCCCCATCGGGGCGTGTTTTGACCCTCCGAGGGCCTGAGACAGAGCCCAGCCCAGCCCAGAAGGGAGCTATGAACTGACTGAGACACGATTTGTTTTGAAACAGGGCGTTTGGCACATACGGAGAGATGCACACAGACTGGTGCACAGATTTGTTTAGCAAACAATAACCTGTGTTTTGTGCATGAATAAATAATTAACCTTCTTTAAAAGAATTAAAAAAAAATCCCTTTTGCTGTCTACAAACGTCCTCTTCCCTGTCTGTTGGGCACAGCAGCGTCCCTGAGCCTCCTGCGAGTGTGTCCTGTGGCTCAGGAGGTGGCACCTCTGATGCTCTCCTCTGCCAGCGCTCATCACCAAGTGGACGTGGCGCCCAGGGGAGATTCCCCTCCAAATGCACATGCCAGGTTTCCAGCCGAGTTGAAGGCTGTGGGCTCCGCTGCCTGACCATGTCCGTGACTGCTGCCGGCAGCGGGGGAGCAGACGCCCCCACCACCCTCGCTTGGTCGGCTGCTGGCTCCATTCTCACACTCGAGCACAATAGTTTTCTGTGCTGCATTTTCTCATGTCTGCTCTAGCCCAGATTTCTGTGGAACGAGCAAAGGCTCTCTCCCATCTGCTCATGAGATCATTCCTCCATCTGAACAATCCAGCTCTGAGGAAGCTTTTGTGGACAGCCAGCCTCCAAGCCCTCGGTTCTACTCCATCATTTCTGCTTCTGCACTTAATTAGACTCACGAAACGCTGTGGATATACGAGATGTGTCAAGGTGCTGCAGTTTTGCTTGGCTGAGCGAGGCGTTCTCCTCTGCTCCCCAAGCACATGGCCCAGCAAACACACAGCTTTCTTGTCCAGGGGCCGATGCCTTTCTCAGCTCAGCCTGACATCAAAAAGGCTCACACTGCCTCTCTGATTTGTGACGCCATCGCCTCAGTCTTCTGCTGCTCTGCCTAGTCCTGCTTCTGCCTCCACAAGGCTTTACATTTCGAGTGGTTTTGTTGATGCTGAGGATGCTGTAGGTTGGATTTAATGGGTTTCTCCCCATTTCCTTGCCCTCACACTGAGGAGGAAGCTCTGGAGAAGACAGCATCCCCGGTGCAAGGGAATAATCTGGTGTGTTTGTTGGAGCCCTGAGTGCTGGACACTAACCCAGGAAACATTCTCCTGCTGTCTCTCCAGAGCTGTCCCTGTGCTCCCTCTTTCTGCTGGGCCAAGAGGAGGCAGAGGAGGCTAATTCCAGTGATAGCTCTCTGTCACTGAGTCAGCACCATGGCCACTTGGTGGGATGGCAGATGCTGAGTCCTGGGAGCAGTTGGTGTCTGCAGAAGTTCCTGCCTACGCTGCCTGGAGTCCACCCACGACTGTCCTTCGTTTTTTCCACTTCAAAAGCATCTCTCTTCAGTGCCAGGGAATAACTGTAAAGAAGAACTCCACTTCCCAACCTCATCAGGGATGAACAGGGTAAGAGAGAAGGAAGGAATTTAGGTTATGTGTGACCCAATGAGAGACAAAAATGTCATCCTTGGAGAAGGAAAGGAGACCTCTCAAGTATTTTAGTGCCTGCATAAGTTTTGAGACAGATTTGGCTCCTGCGCAGAGCTCCTTTGTTAGCAGCACACGTACATTCAGCCTGTAGCTTGGCTCCAGCTCTTGACCTGGAGAAAAAATCTCACTGCTGGCAGACACCTGCTTCAAGGAACTCCCCTTATTTCTTCTTCTGCTGAGTTCAAGTTTCTCCTGCCATCAGCATCGAGTTTCCTTATTCCTGTAATGTTCTTGTTCTTGCCAGTCAGACTTGCTCCTGTATTCTTTGTCACCTGGAAGTCAGTTGTCCCTTCACAGACCCCAGAGAACCTGAAGGTGAGGATGCTGATATGCCACAGCCAAGTGCACATTTCATCCTGCCCTTGGAGGCTTTGGGCACCCATTGGCATCAGTCAGGAGCAGTCCCAAGCAGGGTGGCTCTCCAGGTACCACCCTGGCATGGCCATGCCTCGGCAGGTGTGTGTGGCACCGTTTGCCAGCGGTGGCAGAGGAGCTGTATGGACAGCCAACATCCCTGCAGTGTCTGACCTGGCACCTCCCTTGGTACTGGTCAGCAGGAACCTCTGTGGGATTAATAGTGTGTGCCAAATAGTGACCAGACCCCAGGCAGAGCTTCTTCATTCCATCATCCCCGAGTTTCCAGGGCCAAATATGAGGCAGAGAAAAGGATCCTCCATATGTGCCTTGCCAAACACTCGCAGATGCAAGCCCAGATGGCAGCTCCCACTCTGCAGTACCTTCTCCCTGTTCTTTTCACGGTGTCGGAAGCCTTCTTTGGTATCAGATGCTGAGTGTGTGTTTGCTGTTTATGTGCAGAGAGACTGGAGCTCCCATTTCAGAACAGGGACGGGAATGGAAGAGCAATCACTTGCGCTGATTGCTAATTTGAATACTTATGTTTTTAGCTCCAGCATCAGCAGACCTGCCTGCAGGATGAAACAAGGACACGGCACGTCAGCCTGCCTGAGCATTTTGACACCAGCATTGCACCTTGTTTTGGACCAGCAAGGCCAGTCTCAGTGCTGGCCAGTCTGGGATCCATCCCGGTGCCAGATGGTGGGTCTGGGGCTGCAGCAGCTCTGCCTGCCCTCACCTGCCTGCGCTGCCAGGGGGGATGTGGCAGAGCCTCCTGGGTGCAGCTGGAGCCCAGCTCCTGCCTGACACCACACCTCCGGGTGGCCAGGGCACACCAAGGCCCACAGCAATTATCCGGCTAATTCCTGCCATGGTGCAAACCAATGCCACGCGGGCTGCTTCGCCTCGTGCCTGCCAGAGCAACGCCAGTGATCTTGTGCCAAAGGCGATCCCTGCCACAGCCAGGCCGTGCCCGTGCCAGGCCAGCCCTTCCCACCAGCGAGGGACGTGCCAGAGTGAGATAGTGAGGACACCCTGCGCCGGCTGGCGTCAGCCAGGGACATCTGTGACCCCCCTGCCAGCCCCCAGGGAAGGGAATACCTGTCAGCGTGCCAGAGCCCTCAGATGTCTTCTTACAGAGAAGATTTGGGGATAAAAGGTTCGGTTTAATTTATTCCACCAGTGTAACAGTTAAGCTTTCAATTACAGTATTGGAAACAGCTTTGCAGAGCGCAGCGCAGGAGAAGCCGGCAGGACCACTGGTGCTCTGTGCTGCTGGGCTGCCCATGCCCTGCGAGCTCGTCCCTCCCCGTACTTGTGCGCTCTGGGACCTGCTGGCACTCCCTTTGACACGGCTGCTCCCCCCAGAACACCGAGGTGGCTCCTGATGCCATTTCCCTCAGAGAGAACCCTCTCTCCTGTGCTCCTGCCTCTCCCTCCGCTGGAAAACAGCTTCTCAAGTTGGTCACTTCACAGTTCAAGTTGTTGCAGAACAGCAGAAGTTTTGCATCCTCCCCTTCTCATCCTGGCACTCCCATAACCTGGAGAGCAGGAAGAAAATGTGTTATATATGAGACAGGTGAATCACTGAGCAAGTTCAGAGAGGGGAGGAAGCGACAGAAAGCTGCTCGGGGAATCTGCACCCGGGCGGCTCGGGGTGTGAGCCTGGGGAGGGAAGCTGGGCTGGATGACTGAGCATGACTGCAGACAGATGGGAGAGCCTGGGACACAAGGCAGAGCTGGAGGCACCTGCGGGCTCGGACCTGGGACCTGCCAGGGGTGGTTGATGCTCCCACTGCTGGACGCTGCCGGCATGCTCTGGGCATCCCGGTTTTGGACCAGTGGCCTGCACACAGATCCGGACACTGGGACACGGCTGTGCCTGCTGGACTTCAGCCTGTGGATTATAGGCACTGACTTTAGGGATCACCAAATTCATCCAATTTAAATAAACAAATCCTGAAAACAGGGGTTTGTAATTGAAAAGCTGAGAGATTCTTGTCAATAGCATCAGAGGGTGCAGTGTTGTAATAAGCAGTCCCTCTCAGGTGCTGGGAGTTATTGAGGTTGCTCCAGATCTATGACAGTTTAATCAGATCTTGAAAATCAGGGACATTAGATTTTGCACCTGCTCATGGAAAAAAAAATGAATGATGTGACTCCCCGTCACGGATCTCTTACGTACCAAGCAGGCTACCGAGAGTACATAATTCAGAGGGAAAATGGAATTACACCATCAGTGAAGACTAAGCCCAGAGTGCTGTTGAATGTCACACCCGGTGGAAGAGGAGCATCTCTTCTTTCCTCCTACCCAGCCTCGACAAATGAGATGCAGGTGAAATTTATGAAGGTTCTTCCAGGGAAGAAAGGGGGCTGGAAGCACCAGATGCACTAGGAGATTTTTAAGGGGATATTTTGGAGATAAGTTGCCCTGGTTGGCGTGACCAGGACATGGGGACATTCGCTTTTCTGTTCCTTTTATAAGCTGGGTGGATGTGAACACGCTTGCTTAGTGTGCACATTTACCTATCCTATTGTCAGTACTTCAGACGCATGGAAAACACACAGCCAGAAGGTTTAAACACAAATCTGTTAACTTATAAGTGGCCTTAACATCTGTGAAAGGTTCCGAGTCCTTAGACAAGAAGCAAAACAATGGATTTACTTTTGATTTCTAAAACACCACCCAGAGGTGAGGAGTGAATTCAGCAGAAATCAGAACGGATTTGCTTTCATTTTCCTGCAGAAGAGCAAAAGCAGGGATGTCAAAGAGAGTTCATCATTCAAGTGCATTCATTATCTGTCCCTCCTCGGATGTGGGAGGCTTCTCCAGCCAGCCACTGCCCACAGAAAGGCCCCTGGAGCCTGGTGCAGGGTGTTTGCATCTCCGCAGCTCCCCCTCCAAGACCCACCTACCACAGGGACGTTAAATCTATAGAAGCACAACGCACGCAGCCGTCACCATAAGGCAATAAACATTTACCCACAGTTTCCCCAGCCAGCCTTTCGAAGCTGGCATTGTTTTCTCTGATTCATCAGGGAACCGGGGAACGCTGCTCCGAGGGGCCGCTGCTCCGTGCGCTCACCCAAACCCCACGCCCTGGGACGTGCTCCTTTCCCAAGTGGTTCCAGCAAAGCCACGGCTCTTGGGTTCAGGTGGGGCCGCCTGTGCCGTGCCCATCCCCGACCCCTACAGCAGAGCAGCACTTGCCCCCTGCAAAGCCTGAGCAGTGACTCCAGCACAGAAATGAGCTTACAAAATGCTGCATAAATACTGCTGAATAATGAGGAGATCCGAGGAAGCCACAATCTGGTCATGGAAAGAAAGGATAAAATATTCATGGCAGATTATTTGTTCAGTTCTGCCAATAGGAATGGGCATGTCAAAACAGACACAAAACTTCTGCAGCTTTCCTGGTGTTTAATATTCAAACTACAGTTCTCTTTCCCTCCTGGTCTGCCTTGGCCGTGAGGAGATCAGACAAAGGCAGAGATGCCTGAAAGGAGGAGACCTTTTCAGCAGCTGCCATACCTTGTCTCTTGACCTGGGAGGATCTCCAGACCAGTGACAAGGCCTCCTGAAAGGATTCCCTGAGCAAGACTAGTTTACAGTCACCCTGTCTGCAAGTGGACTCTCAGCACCATGGATCATCTTTGTCTGAAGGAAAATAAAGGATTTTTGAGGAGTCCATCGTATCTGAGAGTGCTTTGGAGGCTGCCCTGATGAGCAGCGTGACCTCAGGGGTGGGCGCTAAAAGGAGGACACCGTGGATGATGCCACGTGCTAATAACAAAACATGAAGCTCTCTTAATTCTCCTGCACAAGGGGTCCTGTCAGAAGATTTGAGCTGTTGTTGAGCCAGAGGGAACCAAACGTGTTTTTCCGGTTGGTGTTGTGGAGCTGTCCTGACCCAGCCGAACTCCTGGCTCGCTCACACGCTCACCTGCTCTGGATGGTCTCCTGAAGCTGGGTACAGGCAGAGAACAAGAAACCTGCCCGCTCCCTGCCGCAGCTCACGCTGCCACCTTTGTCGTTTATCGGCCCCTGGCTGCCTGTGGGGTGTCACCTTGTGGGGTGCTGCAGAGGCAGGGGGCAGCTCAGCCCAAAAAGTGGACTGTGTGACCTGACCCTCAGTGAGAGCCCTGGAAGGAGCAGCACTGTGAGACAGGAATCTTTTCCCACACTCAGAGGCTGCATTCCTATCTTCTTTTCTGAAGCCCTTCGGTTTTTCTCTCTCAGTTGGAGCCAGTTGTCATCCTTCCACCCATCCCACGTTGACTTTTTAGTCCTCTGAAAGCCTTTTCATTCCTTTTCTGCCTTCCTGAAATAGCACATGCTTCTGCTGGCATTTTCCCCGGCTGCCACGTGGGAAGAAAGCCTGCCCTCCTCAGAGATTTCACACCTCCAGGAGGAGGGTGTGCTTCCCATCAGAGAGCAGCCGCTGCTGGCAGAAATCTCCTCCTCTGCAGAAGTCCACAAGCCCAGAAGGATTCTCATGGCAAATCTTTTCCCTTGCTGGAGAGATGTGATAAGTCTTGGACAGGGTCTCTTGTAAAGAACTTGTCACAGGGGAGAACTCCACTTTGAAGTTCTTAATCCCACTCTTCCCTCTGAATGAGCTCCCCAGGACAGAGCTCTGCCTTCTCCACAAAACTGAAATGCTTAAAAAAGGAAAGCCTTAAATATTAATGGAGATTCTTGCACTATTTTTGAGGAAGTCCTGTGGCAGTGCTCTGGGAAACCACCGTGGACCTGTGGTTCCCATGCAGCTGAGAGCAGGCATCCAGACATCTGGAGCCAACCCGTAGCCATCGGCTCTGATGCCCCTGCATGGTTAGGGCTGGCTCTACAGAAGGGTTTGGCGAGAGGGCTCGAGTTGGACTTTTGGTACATCTGGAGTTTTTCTGAAGAAAAATGACAGGCACTCTGCATTCTGGTAGCTGTGCAGAGCGGAGCTCGCTCGCCCTGCGGTGCTAGAGCTCAGGTGGATGTTGGGATGTCCCAACAGACCGGAGGCCAGGGAGGGGCTGGTGCTGAGTCAGATGGAGTCTCTGTGCTGGCCTTGGCATGCGTGTCGGTGAGGGTCCCGTCAGATCAAGCCTTTCCTTGTCTCCATTTTAACAACACCCCCCAGCCACGACTGGTTGTTTAAAGGAACCTGTTTGTCCCAGGCAGGAGGGGACACCCTCCAGTGCTCCCTGCCCGGGAGAGTTGCCCAGCTGTGGACTCATGTGGCATCTCCAGGATCACGGAGCCGACCCCTCCTGGTGAGGGCAGCCCCTGAGGGCCTGCAGCTACCACTCTGAATTTCGAACCAAGAGGTGCTGATTCTGGAAAAATGCCCCCAGAGCCAACAAAGTGCTTCTCTGGCTTTATCTGTCCCCACGAGGGAGAACCGCCAGGGAGGGGAAGGGGAGCCACCGGCGCTGGTGCTCTGCAGAGGTGTAAGATCAAGGCCTCAGTCAAAGTGTGGGAGCAAGGCGGCCCATCTGACGCCGGCAGCGACCCTTCCCCTCGCGGGCGCTAGCGCGGGAGTGCTGGGTAACCAGCCCCATTCGTCTTGTCTGCAAATGTTACTTTAAATCCAGGTGGTTCAGCATAAGAGACAGTTTAGAAATTATGTAGCTTTCTGACTGATGAGCTCCTTTACTGTTGCCATCATTCCCCTAATAATTATGCCCATGCACAGCTCTGCGTTTGATTGTGCTGGAAGATGGATTCACGTTTCCTGCAGGCATGCTGGATAAAATGACTTCCGTTTCAAAGCTCTGTTTGCAAAGTTCCCTTTGTTCCTGCTGTGAAATTCCTGCGTCGAGCAGAGCCCATTCTGCTCCGAGACGCTTTTGAACACCATCTGGGTGGGTTCCCTGGGTTGCCTTCAGATTGTTCTCAGGATGCAGTCGGTGCTTGTCATTCAGGCTGATGCACAGGCCAACAAAATAACACCGAGAATAATGTTTTGGTTTAATCTGTCAAAGAAAGAAAGAAGAAACTCAGTTTGAGAGCTGGGCTTTGGGCACTCGGGCTGTCTTTTACCTTTTCAAATGCTTGCTCCCCAGAAACGTCTGGCTGCCGGAATCAGACCCGGCACTGATGAAGTCAGTGGGCTGATCCTGGATGGCAAATAAGAGGAGAGCTGGGAGTCCTTTCTCCCTTCTTTTTGCTTCTTCAAAAACCTTCTTTTCCAGTGTTTTTCATGTACCCAGCACAGACCTCCTGCCCAGCGAGGCTCCCCAGCTTTCCTGCACAAGCAGGTTGCTCATTTCCTTTGCTGGAAGGGAAGCTGGAGCTGCCAGGGTTGGCCCAGAAGAGGCAGAGAGGCCTCGAGCATCTGCCTGATGGAAATCTGCATACAGCTGCCCGTGCCTCCGGTGCTGCCAGCCGTGCGCCGGCCGTGACCGGGTGGTTGCTGCCCTGGGCGAGGGGCTC
>VWZY01003709.1:241731-258183 GCA_013399075.1 Chloroceryle aenea | reverse complement strand
TGGCTCAGAACTAGGTTTTAAAACCAGCATTTGAGATGAGCTTTGACTGTGTTTGGGTATCAGAAGGGCCAGCGGTGGGCTCTGAAGGGGAGCCCCAGCTCTGAGGGTGGTGGATTCCCCAAGGCAGATGTCTCTTGCTGGCTGGTTCAGGTGCAGCTGTGAGCGAAGCATGAGGTGTCAGAAATTGCCTGTCCTGTGCTGCTGTTCTGGGGTCCACAGCCGCTGCTGCTTGGCTGCTGCACAGGTACCACTGTAGCGGGGGCATCCAGCACCCCTGGGCCTGGCTGAGCCCCTTGCAGCAGGGTCCTCTCCTCAGGGACCTGGGTTCAGGTGATTGGGGTCCCTGGGAGGGCTGCTCATGGTGGACACGCAGCTGGGCTTTCCCAGGTACTAAAACATCATCCTCCTGAATGCACTGCATGGTGAATTTGGTTTAGGCTGGTTTTGTTTTGTTTTTTTTTCTGTAATTTTGTCACTCTGAAACGACCGTGGAGAAGACTCACGAACCTGCCTTCAAAAGCTGCATAATCTCTGTATTTGAACAGTGTCACGATGAACAACTTCATCCTCAGTTTGTATTGTTGCTAACCCAGGGCTGGAGCACAGGTGAGAATGAAAAACCTTTCCATCCCTGTTCCCTGTGTGCTCAGGCTCCGAGTGCAGATGCCGTGTTCAGTAACGATGGCAATTAGACAGGGTGCCTACGTTGCGATTGTGAGGGTGACAAAAGGAAAACAAAGCTTTTGGCTTACTCAGTGTGCAGGGGTAGAGGAACCATTGAGCATTTCAGGAAGAATACCGGCTTACATGTCTTTTTTGACCTGACTGGCACGCAGCAGTAAATAGGAGCAGAGACCTTGCCAGGCTGTGTTGGACCAAGGTTTGTCTAGTCTCATGTCCTGCATTTGGCAGGGACATGGGCTGAAAGAATTCCCCATGAATGCACTCAAAAGGAACAAGCTCCGTCCTGCTCCCTCGCATTGAGCAGCTGACACGTGGAGCATCCACGGTCCTTTAGAAGTTGCTGCCCTTTTGGTGGTAGCCATCTGTGCTTTCATCCTTGGTTCCTGCTCCTGCCTGACCTGTACAGCGCTTCCCACCCCACGGATGTCTTGGGGCAGCGAGTTCCACTGGTTAACAAAGACACCAAAAAAGAATTCCTCCCCACTTGGCACTTCATGGTTGTTAAATGAAATGAAGGCTGGGTATGTGTGATGGTCAGAAAGCATCATGTGTACAGCGAGCAGAGCTCTGAACCCCATCTGTAGCTGTTCTAGGAGGCTGGTATATGCTCTTGGGTTTGTTTACTAAGATCTTTATGAAGCCTTACTTGATAAAAGTACACCCCAGACACCCAGTCTTAGAAATTTTCTTATCTGCTTCTGTTTTATTTTGCTCATATTGAGAATCTGCAGATGCTCGGGCATGCCACTGTTCCTGCACCTCTGGTGCCCAGCAGAGCAGATCCCAGCTTCCCTCCTGGCCAGATCCGCGAGAGCCGACACCGGCATCGATGAGGAATCCCAGTGCTTCCCGAGTCTCCCGCAGCCCGTGGGCAGCAGCTCTGGTGGCTGCAGGCAGCTCGGTGGCACAGGCTGCTCCGGTGTGCTCCGGGTGGGCAGCGGGACAGCCCTGCAGCCTGCGGGATTTCTGTGTGAACCGGGAAAGTTGGGACAACCGGGACATTATTATGCCTGCTCGTACAGCCCTCGCCAATTAGCATTGTAAAGTGTTTGGTGAGACGAGGCTCCAGGACCCTGACTTAGAATTAATTTCTGCAGTGGAGCTTTGAGTCCAAGTTAATCACTGTTGGATTTGGGATTACCATGCTTGTAGGGAAGGCTGCTAAAACCCCCACTTTTGTCATGATCCAGCAGCTCACAGAGCTTAACTCCTGGCTGAAGGGAAATGTGCATGTCAGAAAGTTTCGTGATCCCTATGGGGCATTGGAGCTGCTTCACTGGTAGAGGAGAAGTAGAAGGAGAAGGAGAAGGAGAAGGAGGGCCCTCACATGCTGTTTCATTTTAAAAATGATTAAATTGAAGTTGCACTTAAATTCAAATCAGCCATTCAAATTAACAATTCTAATGTTCCTGATCTATTGATCTGTTGGCTAAGACCATTTGGAGCAGACTGTAATTAAACCACAAAAGCCTGGACACCAGAAACGCTGAGGGAACAGCACAATAGCCTGGGGAGAGTCATACAGTTTGTCCTTAACCCGTTGAAGCCCCTTTTTTCCTGGAAAAAATTTGGGCATTGCCAGGGGCAGCAATGCCAGGATGTCCTCCCAGCCCATCCCCACAGAGAAGATGCTTTCCCAGCCACGTCTCGCAGCCCAGCGGAGGTGGGACAGGGAACTCTCCTGCCTTCCACTCTACAGGTTTTCAGCTGAAAGCAGCTGCCCAGTTTGCAGGGACTGGTGAGATGCAGGGAGGGTGTGTGTGCCTCCCAGTAAGACAGAAGGCCACGACAGGGAAATCCAGTTCCCAGACCCGGAAATCCCAGTCAAGGCTGCGGTGAGCAGTGGGTAAGAGCCTGCGCTTGGTGGCTCTCCATCCATTTCCACTATCACAGGTCCTTAGATCTCCTGCTGTCAGCCCTTCTTTATTCCTACTGGGAGAACTGGGGAGCCGCAGGGCAGTGCCTCCAGCCACCTGGTCTCTGCTCCCGGTCGCTCCACACTGTGTCCTGCATCCCGTCTCCTGTGTGCCCGATGCTTTCGGAGCAGCCACGACAAATCCTGGGAGGTTGGTCCAGGAGGGCTGGGGGGGCTGGTGCAGCCGCCTCCCTCGCAGCGAGGCCGGTGCCCAGCAGCGGGTACCGCTTCCCCGCGGCCGGCATCAGCCTTCTTTCTGCAGCATCAGGCCTCAGCTCCCACCTACAGCTCTTTATTATCATTATTTATTTAACATAAGCAGTAATTTTTTTCTGGTGCTTGCTCTACTTTCCCACAACAACCATCTCGGTCTGTTTATTGATAGATTTTCTTTTCCCCCTTGTGTGCTCAGGATTTAGTGGGCTTGCACAAGCCCGCCAGATGATGTGGTGGAGAGAGCAGCGAGCTGCCCGGTGCAGCCCCGGGCTGGTGCAAGCCCAGGGCAATGGTGCTGGCTGCGGCAGGTTCCGGGGGTGGGCATGGCACTGGTGGGCGTTCTAACAGCTCTATTGACCGGGCTCTTACTTTCTGAACAAACAGTTCTATCAGAATGGAAACCTAAATAGTGAATAATTGTCAGGAAAAAGGGTTTATTCCTCCGTTCTCTTTTGATTTTAATTACAAAAGGTTAGCATTTTTCATACAACTTAAAGAGAAACGAGACAGGAAAAGGTCAAAACACAAGGGGCCTTGAACATCTCTAATCCCATAATGGAGAGCAATACAAGGCTCTAATATTTGAACAATCAACATGGACTTTTGTTATGAAGACCAACATGTGATGGAAGAAGGTAAGAGGCTTTTCGATCTATTAGAAAACTGGTGTGCTGGGAATGGAGGGAAATGATGATGGGAAAATTAAAATTCAGCTCCAGCAGAAGGTTGCAGTGTTCAACTTGCAGCTCAGTGCATCGATCTGTTCCAGCATTTGACTTTCAACCATGACAAAACTGTGGGCAAATTAATTGTTCTCCAGGATATTAGGCATCAGAGTCTATTAATCCTCTCTGGAGTCGGATGCTCCATGAATACTAATGACAAGCGAGAGCTGCAGTCGTGTCTTTCCCGGCCTGACTCAATGCTGTTGCTGCTGCCGCTTCCATGGGGGGCAGGGGGAGGGAGGGAAGCCCTGAGTGCCAGTCAGCCATTTGCTGCTTTTATTCAGATTTAAGGCTGATTACAATTGGAAAGAATAGCGTAATATGGCAAATCCTCCTCCCGAGCCGGGGAGGGTCTGAAAATCAGAAAGCGAGAGGCAACGTTATGTGTTTTCCACAAGGAAAAAGTGAAAAGCATAAGTTATTTATGCAAATTGGAGATCTGTATTCAGAAGTGTTTTAAGGAAGATCGCAGGAAATCATTTCTTAATTACACATATATATTGCACTTACTTTGCCCGCATCCAGGCTTTTTTCTCCCAGAATAAAACATGTGGAGTACGTCGCTGGGTTCTCGTTATTGTTTTACAAACATATGAAATTTCTCTGCTCTTTCTTTCCCTTTCAAAGAGCCCTCCCCCTCCTCTCCCCAAACCTCACAATGCTCTTCAGGGAAGGAGCCCTGCTCCGGGAGCCTCGGCAGATTAATACTTAGCACTCATCTGCATATTTCTATAAAGGAAATGGAGGCTGCAGGAAAGGGATATTGAAGATGTTTTACCTTCACTAATGCTGCACATTTAAGTAATCCTCTGGAATTCCAGCACAGCTTTAATCGTCCAAACCCAAGTCAGGACCATATTCCGTATAATTAATCCACAGAGCATAATGTTGCCTGCTGAAAGTGAATAGTCTTCCAAATATTTGTCCAGCTAGTGTATCAGAGCTCAACCAACATGTGTTACTCCAACTTCTCGTTCCGTTCAGAATCTGGTTGTGCTAAAGCAGCAAAGCAAAAGCAGCAATACTGGGGTTTAAACCAAGCAGCTCTCCACTGATGACCTCGTGTTATATTCTCATCTGATTCATGGAAGTTCCCTGTGGATCAAGATGAGAATATATTATATTCACTATGCTGTATCCTTTTGTTTCCCCTTTCCCCTTGCAGTTGCACACACCACCGTGTTTTCAGCTTGTGGGCTGCTGCAATGATGCTATCTGCAGCCAAAGAGCTGGGATGAAGAATCTGGGTGATGAGGGACCCCTGAGCAGGCAGCTGGTTTGTTCAGGGGGTAATCGGCAGCCTGCGATAGCTGCAGAGGGCTCGCCCTGCACTCAAACCTGCAGGCATCAAAGAGCTGCTTTAATCCTCCAAGGCACATCATTTTGGGAAGCCCGTGTGTGAGGAGAACATGTGGAAGGGCTGAGCTCTTACCCAGAGAGCCCGGACTGCCCAGGGGTAACCTTTCTGAGGCTCCCATTTTCACCAGGATGGAAATACTGCAATGCAAAGAAAGCAAAGCCGTTAGTCTGCACTCTAACTGTGAAGATATTTATGTCTGTGCAAACACAGCACGCGCCTTCCGCATGATTTGGAGCTAAATGCAGTGTTACTTAATTAATGCATATGTAACACACAAGGCTATTACACCTATTAGAGCTCTTGGACAATTAAAATTCCAGTGGTCCTCTCTGCTGATGGGTGTCCATGACAAAGGGCTGAAAACCTTCTCTGTCCATAAAAAACTGGCAAGGGCCAAACAACTGACAGCCAGAAAACAGGTTTCAGGTTTGCCTCAATTTATGGCAATAAATGTGAGAGTCTTAGCACCCAGCGCGGGTCAGAGCGTGAGGAGTTTGCCCCGGGGAGCTGGTGGAAGCAGGTCGCATCCTCCGGTCTCTTTATGCTTCCTCTGAGCCCCTCTGGGCGCTGCAGTGTCCGGAGGGAGTTGTAGCAGGACTGAGAGGACGGTGGCTGGAGCAGTGGCAGGACGATTAACGGCAGCCTGTAAATCATCATCAGTCCTGTAAATCCCAGCTGGGATTGCGGGGGGCAGCAGGGGAATTGTGGCTCTCCCATCTCCAGACAGTCAGTTCCCTACGCCCCTGGACCAGTGCCCTTCAAGTGCAGATCAAGTGCCACTTCCATTAGTCACATACCGGCTGCTCTTCTGGGATGCGGATGCTGGTGTAATTATACCGATCAGCTTTCAAGGTCTTTGCCCTTGTATCCTCTACATCTCTGTGCTTCCTGGATTTGACCAGCACCGGAGCAGGAAATCCCATGAGAAGCCAGGAATCAATGAAACTTTGTGAGAAAACTTGCTCTCGAGATGTTTCGAGCTCAGATTTGGTCCTCAGAGGCTGAAGCTTACTAGAGCCCCAGCACTGTTCTGGGCAATGCCTTCTGCTCGTCCATCACAGCCCATTGGCACCAGTGACCCTGGGGACACGCTGGCTCCGGGCTGTGCTGCCAGGGTAAACCCACTGACTCCCTGTTTAGGGTGTTCAAGGTGTGGATGCAGTGAGTGGCTGCTACAGGACTATTTGGTACCTTCCCCGTGCTGACCTACAGCACACGGTTGCTCTGCGGGTTAGCTCAGTTCTCCTGGGCCTGTGCCAAGATGATTCATTTATTGCTTTTAAAATGATGAAGAGGAGGCAATAGCGCTGGGCATCTAGCTGTGCCAGGCACTGCCTGGGCAATGGGCTGCCCCACGGGTTTCCAGCCCCATGGAGGAGGCACTAAGGGGTGGGCAGGTCTGGATCAGCCCCAGGGGTCAGGGCAGGGAGTCCAGTGTGAGTGGCTGGGGTGAGGAAGAAGCAGTTCTCAGGGACAGGCAAGGCAGGGACGAGGTGGACAGGCACCATGTGGTGACAGCACGGGTTTCGGTGTCCAGCCACAGGAATGGTGCATCCTTCTCCTCCTTCCATGATCTCAGAATGTTCCCAGTGTCAGAGCCGGGGGTGCAGGAGCAGGACAGGGGTCTGTCCATCCCTGCTGCCCTTGGCTCACCTGCGCTTGTCACCGGCTCTTGCCCGCGCTGCCTCAGAGCCCTGGCTCAGCGGAGGGTGAAACATCACTTAGACGTGCTCAGGGACACGGCTGCTCTTTGGTGGCAGGGTGGATGAGTGAGGTCCCTGTGGTGCTGCTGGGGCCTGTCCCGGCAGCGCCTGGGAGTGGGGACAGCGGTCGGTGCCAGCCAGCCCAGCCAGGGCTCTCCTGGAGCTGGGTCAAGGCATCTCCACCACAGAGCTGAAGTGAGTCTGTGGGGCTGGTGTTCGGGGCCAGCGTGGGGTGGGACGCACCCGTGGGCAGCTCTGGGGCGGCAGGGGGGGGCTGTGCGAGGCTTGGCATGCAGAGCTGCCTCCCGCCCTGCTCTGCATTACCCAGGTCCTGCCTCCCATTTCAGAAAAGCTGACTTCAAATAAAAGAGTTCTTTGAAAAATCACGAGGCATTTTATTCATGATTAGGTTTTGTCCAAAGTCTTTTGACAAGAAAATAGGTGATCCAGCTCAGAGAGCTTTTCTTTTTTAGTACATAAGAAACCCATTACACATCTTTTTTAAAAAACAAAAACTTTCTTATTCTCTTTGAGCGAGTGTGGCCAGCTGTCAAAGGAGCAAACTCAGCCTCCAAATGGTTTTAATACAAACCAGACGCCGCAGCCTGCCTTGTGCATTGTTTAACCATTGCTTCAGCCTCCCTCTCCTCCTCCGCTGCACCAGGTACTTGCCATGTAGAGTCATAAGCTTTTAATGTTTAAAATATAACACATTGTTTCAGTTAATGTAATTGTCCTCTCGCCCCCCCTCCTTCCCCTCTGGTTTTATCTCCTTTCTCTCACTCGTGCCTTTGGAGTGATGGCAGCTTTCTGTCCTCAGAAAGGAGGTTCTGGGCAGCCCCTGTGCCCGGGCCAGCTCAGCATCGCGGTCTCCTCTGGACAGAGCTGCTCTCCGCCTCACGTGGCCCTCTTCCCTTCTAAATCCATTTTAAATGCACCGGCAGAACTTGTGACTGGTAGGGGTGGGATCAGCTGGCAGTGCCCGGGGTTGGGTGGGTGGCCTCTGGAGCTGCAGCCCTGCAGGAGAGGTTTCACCTGAGTCGGGTCTGGGCTGATCAGGAGCTCCCCATTTGGGTGGCCGGGGCTGGTTCTGGGGGGTTTCAGGTGAGCTGTTTCTGGAGACTGAATCCACAGCACCCTTGAAATGATGCTGCATTCCTGTTCCCAGCAGAGACTCTCTTGGTGTCTAGTTTTGCTTTTCCCATCACTGCTTTTGCCAGTGCTTTGGCGATGACCACACAGGTTTAAGAAGACGGCACACCCTATGCCCAAAGTTGTCACTGTTTGCTGCCCTGTTGCTCTATGACCTGGACACAACTCCTCCTCCTGGTGATGCAAAAGCCACTCTGACCACACACATCCCTGGTGGGAGCCCTGATGACAGCTTGCCTGGCTGCTGCCAGCTCCTCCTGCTCCATGGCACTCGACGTTATAGTGACAAATAGTGGATGGTGACCAGTGCTGAGGAAAGGAATTCCCAAATGCAGGAAGAAAAGTCTGTTACCTAAGGTGGAAACCTGAGAGCAAACTTTGCACGGGTGTGACATGGTCTCGTCTCTCCCGCTCCCAGGCGGTGTTGAGCACAACTGAACTATGGTCTTGACACTCTCCTTCTCCCCTGCTCCTGCACTGTAAGCAGTTTACAGCACGTGTCGCCTTGTACTACAACCTGACCGGTGCCTGGTGCAGGGGCATTGATCCCTTATTGATGCCAGAGGCATTTGCCTGATAGAAAGGAATAAGAATCCAATACTGACAGTGAAAATACGGCTACATCTGGAGAGATATTGACTGCGGGCTCTGCAGGAGCTATTTCTCTGCTGTTCTGTCTGTGCTTTTCTTCGTGCGTTCCACCAGTGGAAAAGGTACCAGGCACACACTCTCTTCTCTCCATAACCTCACCCCTGCACAGCACAGGTTTGCATGAGCTGTTTTCCTAGCCCCGTTACAGACTCCACACTGCTCTTTCTGTGGAAAAAGACACTGTTAGTTTGTCTTAAGAAAGAACTGAATCCCTGCGGCAGACGCACGCAGAAAAATGATTTAATTACAGAGAACGTAACTATTTATGAAGTTCATTGAGCTTTTATGTTTGAAATAAAAGCTCTGAAGGAAAAAGCGCCCTCAGAAGGAAATCCTCTGTGTCCCATAACCGCAGATGAAGGGACTTGGCGAGCTCCATGTGTAGCCTGGCTCTTTGATGGCTGCTCCCACATGGGTGGCTTTGGGTGCCTACCCTGGCAAGAGGTAAGAAGCTTGTTTGTCCATCACTTAGGAGAACAAGTGGCTTTTCTCCTGGGTGCTTGAGTCTGAAATTACTGATGAATAATCCCTCTTTATCCACAAGAAGGGGTAACTGAAGAGCCAGACGTGGTATTTCCCCAGCTAACTCATGCGTTCATTAATTGCTCCTGAGCCGAAGAGGAGGGAACTGGAAGGAGCAGCAGCTCAAGCCATGGATGAGCAATTTGTCATCACTAGCTGTGGGTTAGCTGTGGCACGCTCAGGAATGCTCCTCACCCGGCTGAGATCGCAGGGCTGCTGGGGCTTGTGTTTAATCAATCTTGGAACAGTGGCTGAAACTGTGCAAGGGCAGTGTCTGTGTTGTGAGAGTGCAGGGCGAGAGAGATACCCCTCCTGGGCAGCAGGAGCCTGGACATCAGTCCCGGGCAGTGATGTGGGGCCAACCTGATGAAGAGCTGAAGAAACAAGATCTAACCAACAGCAGTCAAGAGCATTTACTGAAGATAGATGTGGCTTTTGAAATAGAACGTATTCTAATATAAGTAAAACCAGAATCATACATCCCATACAGACTAAGAATGATGTTTTTGTTGCTGCAGCGGGAGATGGTATCACATTCCCTAACGACTGCAAAGCATCCGAGGGTTGCAGTGGACAGAGGCCATGGGCATACTTCCCTGACCTTGTGATAAAGAGCTAATTCATTCAGGGGATGTATAGAAAGGGTTAGTAGGGGGGAGTGGGGGAATGATTTTATGGCATAATAAACTCACATGGCGTTGGTGAGACGGACACTAGAACGCTGCCTACGGCTCCGGTGTCAACGTTTTTAAAGGGATGTTGAGGGTGTCAAAGAAAGCCACAAAATTGTTTATGAGATGAAGAAAATGAGTTACAGAAAAAGAGATTAAAGAGCTCAAATGAGATCAAGAAGAAGAGTGAATGCCTTCATTAAATCCTAAAGTACCTTCTCAGGGAGAAAGTACCAGGGACTGAGGGCCTCCAGTCTAGCAGACCGGGCAGAATAGGAGCCAAAGGCTACAGGCAGAAGCAAGACATTTAACATGGAAATAAGGCTCAGATTGCTGGGAGGGAGAGTAATGACTGGCTGGAAAAAACTACCCATGAAAGTTGTGTATTTTCCATCTCCTCACACATCCAAGACAGGCACCGTGGCCTTCGGGGAGCGAGGTGCGAGCTCCACAAGTTGTTTGGTTAGGGGTGGGGGGGGAGAGCCACGACAAAACGAGCAGTGCTGGAGAAGCCACGGAGGGTGACGTGATGGCTTCTGCTGGCCCTTAAACCCAGAGCCACCGTCTGCGGGCAGCGCGGGTTCGGGGACAGGCTGGATGTGCGGGGACCGGGGGGACCGCTGGGGGTGTCACTGCCCTTATTATTCTCATTGATGTCACTTCACAAAGTGTTTCATAATTTCCTGAAGAAACAAAAGCATAAACCATCTGCATGAATTTAAAGTGGCAGCTTCAAAGCTTCAGAGGAGCCGAGGAGCTCGCCCAGCAAGGCATCCAGGCTCACGCTCGAGTCCTGCTGCTTGCGCAGCCTCCAGGGGACTCGCTCAGAACCGGCAAGGATGTTCAGAAACGGAAAAGAAAAGGATCAGGAGGAAAACAACAACAAGAAGAAAGCCTGGAAATATTAGTGCTTTCCGACAGGTTTGAAAACAAACACAACAAAGGAAAAATAAAAATAAAATAAGATAAAAAACCAGGGAAAGAAGTATCTCCTTAAAATGAAGCACTTAAAAGTGCTCCTTCGGGGCTGAAGAAAATCTCTGTGACTTCTACTATTTTGAGAAAAGCTGCAGCTCAGTGACACAATAATGCATTTTAATTTCCCAGTCACAAGCAAGTTAACAAAATCCCCTGTTCCTCCTCTTTGCTCCCTCTGCTCCATCCTTGTCAGGTCCTGCCCTGGAGAAGGGGATGCAGCAGAGCATGCTGAGGGGAGCACAGGCACTTATGGGTGGTGCAAGCACAGTAACAGGAGGGATGAGGAGGCACTGGCACCAGACCAGTTCCCGTTACAGCAGGGACACTGGGCTGTGGTCACCAGTCTGCTGGGGTCCTCTCCGGAGCAGCCTCTGGGCACAGCTCCGGCTCCTTCAGCAGACAAGTACGTACAGGATATAATGATCTGTAAATTAAAAGGTGTTTTAGAAGCGTAAGGCAAGACTTAGTACCCACTTAAGGTGTCAGGAAGATGCTTTTATCACAGCGCTCGTGACTCGGGTATGTTTCTCCCATTAACAATAACGTGGAGCTGTGTCCTGGTGCCCTGGGTGGCTGAGACAGACAAAAGCAGCCATCGTATCGCCCCTGGGGGACACAGGACAGATCACCTCGGGCACCTCATGGAAACCTCAGGAACAAACCAAGGGACACAGCTGCCAGGAGTGGAAGCTGTGGGAGAGCACGCTGTGGGGTGGGCGGCTGCCACCGTTTGGCTGTGCTGAGGCAGAGTCCAGCCTCTGTCTTCTCCAGGAGCTGGAAGAGCTCAGGCTTCTACAGCAGATCCTCCACCAGCCACCAGTGCAAGAGGCAGTGGCACAAGGAGAGGTGATGCCCACGCCTCCAGCTGGTCCTGGAGCTGGGTCCTGCCTGGGGAATCTCCCTGCCCCCCCCTGTCCGGCCACACAAGGCACCTGTGACTCCCTTTGCTTCCACGGCCCAAGCTTCTGGCCGTGCTTGCAGAGGCTCCACAGGGAGCCCTGTGGAATTAGTGATGCTACGCCTTGATTTAATTTTCAGTCTACTTTGACTCTAACAAAGCAGCAAATTGCTTCCTGTAGTTGTTTTACTTTTATTTATGGGGTAATTTGCATCACGAAGACAAGTTGGTCTATCAATAACAGGAGACCAATTAAGGTCACCTGTCCCCTCCTCTCTTTCTGAGGGTCTCATCTCTCACTTGCATGTCTTCCTCCTGACCAAGTATTGTGATTGATTGGCTTGTGGGAGACCTGCCCCCAGCTCTCCATCTCTGACTGAGCCGACTCACATGCACATGCCCAAAGCTTGGGTCAACCCGCTGCTTTGCTTTTGCCACCTGGTATTTTTCAGAAGAAAGGGATCATTTGTAGCACGTGCAGTGGAAGTTCTCGGGCAAGGAAGGGAGGAGTCGTTCCCTGAGAAGAGAACAAGGGTAGAAGAGAAAATATCCGGCTAATGTATTAATATTTCATCATGAAATGTAGTCGGGTTAAATTCATCACTGAGTACAGGCTGCTCTACACTGAAGGAATTAAACCTGATTCAGATAAAAACACACACACTTTGTCCCTCCACCCTTCCCAGCAACAGCAGTTGGGCTGTACTGGGAGCCACTGGCCAGAGAAGCAGCGCTGGTGATGTGGCCAATGGAGCTGGGAAGCACAGTGCAGGCAGCAGGAGAGATGGGGCTGGGCATGGAGCCTTGATGATGCTCCTCTCGTTTGTAGGGTGGCCTAAAAACGTAGTTGGTGTTGGGAGGTGAGGACATCTCCTTGGCAGCTGCTGGACTGCTGGGTGAGTGGTCCCTGATTCTGGGGGTGGAGCAGAAGGGGGCCAAGAGGAGGTGCCCCAGTCTGCGTGGCTGCTCTGTGTGTCGGTACGGAGCAGCAAGGTCTTCTCCTGCTGGAAGGAAGCAGAGTGCTGTGCTTCTCTGTGAGCCTGGTCTGTCTGGGGAAGTCATCTCCCACCCAGACGTCACCTCAGGCAGGACCGGGTGCCTGGCTGCTCTTTCGAGTGGTTCTGGTGCACAGAGCTGTGATTCTCATCTTCCCTAAGACAGCGCACACTTACACTTTCATTTATTCCACCTCAATAAATATCTGAAGATATCCGTAGGAAACTTGTACTTTAAAGCAAAAACATTTCCCAAATACCTCTTGGGGAAGCTTTTCCTTTTCTCCAAGTAAGAATTTGATCCTGTAAATGTGAGAAATGGGAACAATGCTTGCAGTCCTCCTTGGGCAGAGCTCTGAGATCGACAGATCAAACTCCCCATGTGAGATCTGAATTTCTGAATCAGCACGCAATAAATCTTGACATTCTCAACAGTGCAAACAGACAGCACGGAACGGAGCCAGCCAGCCGCTGCTGCCTCAGAGACACCTGAAACGTGCCCACTAACAGCTCTAAGGTGGCTCCATCCACCAGCAAATCCCAAGCTCCTGTTCCCACTTGTTATCAGGTGGTGCCCGTCACTGACACGGACCTTCCGTGGTTCTGCTCCTGACTCTCCCATCACAGGCACTGCATTAAAGCCCAGCAGCTGATGGCTGCTTGAGGAACTGGAAGCCAACCAAGGAAATCTCTGCATATCCCCTAGCAAAGCACAGGGAGAGGACCCAGGCTGATCCTGGAGGATGCAGCCTTTGCCATGCTGGCCAAAATAACCAGGACTCCTTTTCCTTTGTTCCACATGGAACGGTTATCGGTTTCAGTGAGTCATTAACAGGGAGGCTCTTGGAGTGTTATGGAAGACATTTGGGAACCAGCTGAGAACTGTTTGCTGAAAGGCTCCTGCTGATGCCCCATCCCAAAGGTCTGAGGAAATNAGTTTGGAGGAAAGGCCAACAGCACTCTAAGTTTCTGAAGCTTTTCTCCCCTCTGGTGACTGCAGCTGCTGTTGGACTCAGATCCCCAAAGAGCTTTTCCCTCCCTCCCTTCCCTAGTTAGCCTCTCCTGCTTTTATTATGAGACCAGTACGACAGCATCCTGACTTCCCAGCACCAGGTATTCCCACTTTATGGCTCTTTACACCATTTTTCTGGAGCTGCCCGTGGTTGGCATCGGGCTGTGGGTGGGTGCCCACCTATCCCAGGCACTTCTGGGGCATGAGGGGGTTGTAGCCCAGTTGTAGAAGAGGGCTCCAGCTCTGCACCGTCACAGAGCAGGAGCACAAGAAGCTCTTGTTCAGAGGATACGAGTCCCCAGCCTGGATCCTGGGCGCCTGCAGTACAGAGGTCTGGTAGGAAATGTGAGCAGTTAAGGGGCATTATTTTCACTTCCCATTCAAAGGATAATGTCACTGGNTGCTGGAAGGAAGCAGAGTGCTGTGCTTCTCTGTGAGCCTGGTCTGTCTGGGGAAGTCATCTCCCACCCAGACGTCACCTCAGGCAGGACCGGGTGCCTGGCTGCTCTTTCGAGTGGTTCTGGTGCACAGAGCTGTGATTCTCATCTTCCCTAAGACAGCGCACACTTACACTTTCATTTATTCCACCTCAATAAATATCTGAAGATATCCGTAGGAAACTTGTACTTTAAAGCAAAAACATTTCCCAAATACCTCTTGGGGAAGCTTTTCCTTTTCTCCAAGTAAGAATTTGATCCTGTAAATGTGAGAAATGGGAACAATGCTTGCAGTCCTCCTTGGGCAGAGCTCTGAGATCGACAGATCAAACTCCCCATGTGAGATCTGAATTTCTGAATCAGCACGCAATAAATCTTGACATTCTCAACAGTGCAAACAGACAGCACGGAACGGAGCCAGCCAGCCGCTGCTGCCTCAGAGACACCTGAAACGTGCCCACTAACAGCTCTAAGGTGGCTCCATCCACCAGCAAATCCCAAGCTCCTGTTCCCACTTGTTATCAGGTGGTGCCCGTCACTGACACGGACCTTCCGTGGTTCTGCTCCTGACTCTCCCATCACAGGCACTGCATTAAAGCCCAGCAGCTGATGGCTGCTTGAGGAACTGGAAGCCAACCAAGGAAATCTCTGCATATCCCCTAGCAAAGCACAGGGAGAGGACCCAGGCTGATCCTGGAGGATGCAGCCTTTGCCATGCTGGCCAAAATAACCAGGACTCCTTTTCCTTTGTTCCACATGGAACGTTTATCGGTTTCAGTGAGTCATTAACAGGGAGGCTCTTGGAGTGTTATGGAAGACATTTGGGAACCAGCTGAGAACTGTTCGCTGAAAGGCTCCTGCTGATGCCCCATCCCAAAGGTCTGAGGAAATGTCAAAAGAACTCTCAGTTTCTGAAGCTTTTCTCACCTCTGGTGACTGCAGCTGCTGTTGGACTCAGATCCCCAAAGAGCTTTTCCCTCCCTCCCTTCCCTAGTTAGACTCTCCTGCTTTTATTATGAGACCAGTACGACAGCATCCTGACTTCCCAGCACCAGGTATTCCCACTTTATGGCTCTTTACACCATTTTTCTGGAGCTGCCCGTGGTTGGCATCGGGCTGTGGGTGGGTGCCCACCTATCCCAGGCACTTCTGGGGCATGAGGGGGTTGTAGCCCAGTTGTAGGAGAGGGCTCCAGCTCTGCACCGTCACAGAGCAGGAGCACAAGAAGTTCTTGTTCAGAGGATACGAGTCCCAAGCCTGGATCCTGGGCGCCTGCAGTACAGAGGTCTGGTAGGACATGTGAGCAGTTAAGGGGCATTATTTTCACTTCCCATTCAAAGGATAATGTCACTGGTGCCCGAGACCCTCTGCAGGGAGCGCGTGAGCTCTTCCTCACCCCACGGGGCTGTACCTGGCAGTGACACCAGCCCCTCACCGCCGGTTTGGAGACGGTCACCGGAATGCCTGGAGCGGTGCAGCCTGCCCTTCTGGAGTTATTTGTTTGCACATATTCGCAGGGAAAGAGTTTAAAATATGGTAATAATGAACATCCAATCAGTTGCCATAGTGTGCGGGGATGTAGCGGTGGCAGTCAATCTGCAATTGCATATCTGCATATTTATGCGGTTTCATTAATTATGTATTATGCAGCATTAATCCCAATAATATGTGTACGCTTGTTCAGTAGAACAGAGAGGAAAGACCAGCCTAGCAGAAGAATTAATCAGAGAGCCATTCACAGAGCCCACATTGCTTTAGGTTGCAATTACAACTATTTCTACTTAAAAGGTTTTGCATTAAAAAAAAATTAATTTTGCGAGATTTTGAGGTCCCCACGTAGCCACAAAAATTTACGTGAAGCAATGAAAAATGGCTCCTCCATGTCTTCTGGTGGCAATCGCAGCTGAGCATAGGAGGGGCTTTTAAGAGGGATTCGTGTCAAACAGCCTGGTAATTATCTTGGCTGCGAGGAGAAGCTGCTGTTCCTGGGGCAGGGGCTGGGGGTTTGCGCTCGGATCGTACAGCGTTTGGAGAGCAGTGGCCGCATCCACTGCTGGGTGCTACAGGGCTGTAAATAATCCCTGTGATGACCTCAGAGTAAACAAACCAGGTAAACTCACTAATTGTCGTATCCCAGTTTCCGCGGCGAAGGCACCGTGAAGCCGAGAGCTGCGGCTCCGATATCCCGCGGGAATCCCACCTGGCCAAGGGAGCTCTGCGCTCTCTGGGTGCGTGAGAGGACTTGTGCTCATTGCTTTCATGAAAACAAAAAAGATCCCTGGCAGCGTGCAGGAAGGGCAGGAAAAAGGGGCGAACATCCAACGCGGGGCTGGTTCCTGAGGTGGGAAGGGGTGGCAGAGGCGTGGGGAGCTGGAGCTTGCGCTGCTGCCCCAGTGCAGGGGACGTGCGGGCTGCTGCCGTTTGTCCCAGTGCTCTTTACCCTGAATCTGGTGAAACTGAGCCTGTTTTCCACGGGCAAACACAGAAACGGACCTGCCCCTGCCTGCCCCTGCCTGCCCCTGCCTGCCCCTGC
>VWZY01003709.1:231509-241630 GCA_013399075.1 Chloroceryle aenea | reverse complement strand
CCGATGCTAAAGAGCCCAGATGATATTTACCCTGGTAATAGTGACTGATGTATCGTGCGTATGCAGGGTGTATGACTGATGTAATAAAAAAATACGGGCAGGACACTGAGATAGGAAAAAATGCAGCAAGGTAATTCCTCACACTGTCGTAATTTGTGACATTGGCTTCAATTTGTTTTCATTAGTGGTTTGCTAATGCATTTATTAGCCATTACATACATACAGCAAAATGATGAGGTTTCCATATCTATATATGCAAATAAAATATGTCTGGCACATGTATTGATGGACCGGGTAAATACTGGGCTAGTTCTCATTATCCCCACGAGGCTTTTCTGGATTATTTTTTTGGACTGTAATAGAAAGACCACCCACTTTTTCTAGTGTATTTTATTTCCTATATGTGGATAGCTGGTAGATTGCGAGAACACAGGACTCTTTAAAACAGGCAGAAATACACCGAGAGCTTCGGGCTCTGACAAACTCTTTAGAAAATAGGGTGATTTGGGTCCAGCTGTGTAAATGTTTTCAGTTTCGCTGCTGAGGCCCTGAGTTTGATTTTGTGCCAAGACAAGCCTTGCTTGAGTTGTTTTTGGCAAAGCCTCCTGGCTGAGGAATGTCAGCATCACTTTCAAAATATGATGGTTTGTAATTTGGACCACAGAATGAAAACTGAGCTTCTGGTACATTTTGCCATCATCTAATTACCAGGTCCCCAATTACAGTCAAGGAGCGGTCTCTGTAGCCTGGCGCACGGGAAGGTTGTTCCCATTGTAAGAGGTTTCTTCATATATGTTTCCCTTAATGCATTCCTGAAGGGCTAACAGGTTTTTGAACGAGCCAGGGCCGGTTTGCGTGGGTGTGGACGTGGGTGAGGGTGCCTCACTCGCCAGCCGCTCGCCGGCCCTTGCTGGGCAGCGCGTGGTGCCGACGGAGCTCCTGTCGCTGCTGCTCGGGCTGCCACTTCATCCACGCCTGGCACCGAATGAAAACCCTGCGCCAGCCACGGGATGCAGCCGTGGCTCCTCTTGCCATCCCTCGCTGGCCCCCTGCCTCCCACATCCCACCTGGCTGCTGGGGCATGGGGATGCCTGAGGGGCTGGGGAGCCGTGTGGAAGCGAGGCTGCCGGTCCCCAGCTCCACCATCTTCTCACTGCATCCCGATCCATCTCTGGATTTCCACAAGCTGCGGGAGCCGGAGCCGACCACGGCGGCTCCCACAGCAGCCTTGGAGGCTGGGGCTGATCTGGAGTGAGCGCAGAGGACTTCCCACAAAGGCCTCCCATATCTACAGCGAGTGGGGAGTTGGTTGATGGATATGCTAATTTCATTATTCATGTACATAATTACAATCGAGGGGTTGGGAAGCTTTTTAGGTAATGACAGTTGAGAGGAAGAATTTACCTAACTTTTGTAAAATAGGTGTAATATTCTTTAACTCTTAAATAAGACCGCTCTGCCTGTCCTCCCCGAAGAGCAGCCGCGATGCTCAGGGGCTGCTCAGCAGGTAGGATGCAGGGGGGGTGAGCAGCAGGAGCAAATGACCCTTGTCACCCCACTGTACATGCTGGAGCTATTATTAAACATCGAATGACATGCTGAAAGCCACCCAGGAGGTGGGGTAGGAGGTGGGAGTGCTGCTCCTGCACCTCCACGCACTGATGGCAGAAAACCTCCTCTTTTCAGCTCAAATAAGCTAATGGGCAGATCCTGCCTGTCTGTTCCCATACCAGTTCTGGCCTTTAATTTTGTAAAAGAAACTCAGAAAGGCTAGGGACAGACGTGGAGCTCATCTCCAGCGACCTCCAGCTCCCTCTCCTCTTCCTCCCTCTGACCAGGTGAGTTGCAGACGGCTCACTTTGACCAGGAGTTTTTATAGTTGCCTTTAATTTTGTGTACCTCTGTGTTTAAGGTCAACGAAAGCAGGATCTGCTCAACGCCTTTGAAAATCACACTGATAGTACCTCAGAGGTCAGACACTGTAAAATGAAAGTGCCCAGAACTAAAAGCCATTTTTGGTTATCTGGCCCATAACCTCTCCATGGTTCTGCGTCTTTCTCCGCAGACCAGAGTGAATAATATTAACCTCTCTTGCTAGAGGGCAGAATGGCTCAGTCACTGCTCGCAGAGAGCTTTGGAGATGAAGCAGTGGTGCTGAGAATTATTTTTATTATGAAGACACGTGCTCAGTGCAGTCACTGGCACCTGCAGCTCCCGTCTCCTGCAGGCTCTGCCACCCCTGATCCTGCTCCCCTGGCCCTGCACAGGGCAGCTCAGGAGCAGCCACAGCCCCCCAGCCCTGCCCGGCAGTGCTGCCTCCATCAGGGCTCCCACCCAGCCTTTATCCTCAGCAACGTTTTCTGGTGCATCACTCTCAGTCTCGTTCTCATGTGCTCTAGGCTCTGCTTTCCTGCAGCCTCCCGGCTGTTGCACCCACTGCTGTTGGCTTCCCCAGAGAGACCCTTCAGCAGATCTCTTGCGGGTACCTCACCTGCCACATCCTCCTGTTTTTCCCACAGGATGACTTTGGACATGGGGCCCTGCAGA
This sequence comes from Chloroceryle aenea, assembly GCA_013399075.1. NCBI lineage: Eukaryota > Metazoa > Chordata > Aves > Coraciiformes > Cerylidae > Chloroceryle > Chloroceryle aenea. The sequence continues at coordinate 239,083 of VWZY01003709.1, read as the reverse complement.
GGGGTGAACAGCAGCCAGAGTGCTCTGTGCAGCACAGGGATGGAGGAAAAAATTGCTGCCTGATAGATAATGTACCCACAAATGAGAGTCCCCTTTGTGTGCCCTGAGTAATCACCAAAGACAAATTTGGGCGCATCATCATTAGCAATGCCTCCTGCTAATGCAGCTTAAGTGCTAATTCTTGTAGCTATTCCATTGTAACAGCAAGAGGTTTATCTTTAATTGGGTTTCATGCTCTAAATGCTTTGATGACAAAGGTTTGAACAGGTGAGGCATGCCTTAAAAGAGCAGCATAAATATCTGCGTAGCGTTGAGTAGAATTACCCACTGCCCCTTCCAGACAACATGAGGAGAACTGGAGTCGTAGCTTGGGTTGACAGAGCGATGCCTCTGATTTGCCAGAGATAACAGAAAACAGCCAACGTGTTTGGAGTTTGGCTTTCACCAGGAGAAATACTGGCTGGTTCCTGGGTTGGCTGGGGAGTGGGTTTAATCAAGAACTCTCAGGCCCTGATGGAGGTGAGGCTGGGGGCTGGAGGCAGCGATCTGCCCAGCACAGGTTCCTGTCGCTGCATCCCGGGAGTGCCTGTGCTGGGTTCCTCACCAGCATGGCGGGAATGCTGCCGGCGCCAGCAGAGCTCCTCGGAGCTCTCGAGATGGCCAAAAGTGTCAGTGCTGCTCCTCGCTGCTAACGCCCTTTTAAAATGTTAATAGAGAATAAATTACTTTTCTTTTTATACTTCTTAAAATAAGATTTCTTGCTGCAAGATGGTGTCTCTGACTGTCATTACTATGTCTCTCCTTTATTAGAGTCCATATTAGATGGACTGTAGAGATCTCATACAGATTTTATGGGAACTATTTTATTTATAAGAATTTTCCTAGTGTCAGATGGATCTGACACTTCTGGAGTCCCTTTTTCCATTCCCATGCAGAAAGACAGCAGAAATTTTAAGCACCTGGCTACACATCGACCTGGTTATGGGGCTCAGGCTTGGGGCTGAGCATCTCTCGGGGCCAGGAGCACGGGCATCATGAAGCTGGCACTGGGCTCGGGGAGGTTTGGTATCAGCAGCCTGTGCCCTAAGCCTTCAGCTCTTAGGAGCTGCCCTTCCCTGGACGGTGTAAGTCCCAGCCAGGTACCTGAGGAGGGGCTGGCCACGCTGCCCTCCTCTTTCCTGGCCAGCTCTAGTACAGCTGCAGACCTTTTGCTCCTTTCCGAGCTATGAAATGGCAGCTTCCCCAGATGAAATAGTAGGACATTGATTTTACCCAAGGCAAAATATCTCCTTGAATCAAAATCACATTACCCAAGGAATGCTCAAACATCTTGTGCGAGACAACCCGGCTGGAGAAACACGAGGTGGTGCCACTGCAGAGCTGCCTGTGCCCCGAGGAGATGCTGCGATGGTTTTCCTTGCCTGGCAGCTTTAATTAAAGGGGTGTCTCGGACTGCCTGCCGAGGGGGATATTCTGGGTCTGGGCAGGTAAATTTATGGAGGGAAGAGTTCACTGCAGTCCCTTGTGCTGGGATTTGCATATCCCACCGAGGAAAACACGGCAAGTGAAGCAGAGATATGAGTCACCCAGGATGGGAGAGTGCACTTTCTCCTACCCCAGGCAGGAGATTTTCATAAGTAACCACAGAAGAAAAGCCAAGAGCCCTCTGAAGCCTTGTCTGGGTTTTGCTCATGCTGCCCTGCCATCGTGTTATGGTCCTGGTGAGAGGTTCAAAGCTCTTCTTGGGCCTGGCCTTTGACTCATCTTCCCACCCTCCCCATGTGGCCCTGTTAAGTGGAGATGGTGATGACTCCATCGCTCTGCTCAGGACCGAGCAGGGACTCGGGGCGTGGGGACGCTCACGTGCCCTGCGCTGCCTTCCGAGGGTGTCGGGGCTGGGTGCCGGAGGTGCCATGTCCCAGGGAGAGGCAGCAGATCCATCGTCGCTTTCTGAGCAGCCAGCGTTTCATCCTAGGGACGGTGAGCTGCTCTGTCTCCTCTCTGCTGGCACATCTCCCCCCAAACATTAGCTGCTTTCCGGCTACAGCGTTTCAGAGCAAGTAAGGACACTCACTCATGCGCTGCTACAGGGAGATAGCAGCTGAGACTGAAATTGGAGTGTTTGCCACCGGTGCAGAATATTTAGGAGAATTCAGACCAGCAGAGCCTTTAATTCAGGCTGGGATTTTCTCTGCTTGAGGTTATTGGATGTGCCTGAGTTCTCAGCAGAAAGCAGATCATTCATCCTCTAAAATCCCTTTTCCCCTCCTCCCTTCTCCTTTCCCACCTCCCCGGCAGAGATGGGAGGGAGCGGAGCTGTGTGTATTGTACCTGTGCTGTTAATGTGCTTTGGCTACAGAATTACCCCCCGAGCGGGGAGCAGCCTGCTCCTAACAGGTGATGGTTTATGCAGCGGCAGAGCAATGCATCCCTGCGATGGCAGCCCTCCCCCGGGAGCCGCGCCGCACGCGCTCCGATCTATCAGGGCCATGAAAGTGCCCTTGCTCAGTAACCGAGAGGCAAATATGTGAGAAATAGGATTGCTTCTATAAATAGCAGTGGGCTCATGAGAACATTGTTTATCACTGTGGTGGGTGGTGTGAAGGCTGCCCTTCGCTTTCCAGCGATGGAGAAATAATGCTGCCCTGCTCCCGGCCCTTTTATAGCCAACAGGAAAGATAAATGCGTTTGGTGGGAATTTTGAATTCCATGACGACTTATTCATTGTTTTCAGTCCTCTCTTGCTTTCCTAGTGACGACTGCGAATCACCCATCAATCATACCCCATGAGCTTCTTCATGTCTCGCATCCAAATGCTTGCAGAGATGCCCACCACCCCAAAGCCTACCAAACTCAGCTCCTTCCAACTGAAAGCGTGTATCACCGCTCCCAGGCTCCTCTTTCTGGGAAAAAATAGCTGTTCCTTGTGCTATTTCTGGGTGACTCTGTAGGCACCTCCCATGGATGCACTGTTATGTTTTCTGCTAAAGCACATTAACATCTCCAGAGAACTCGAGTTGTCAGCTAAAGCCCCAAACAGTTATGTGCATGCTGAATTTTAAGCACCAGAGTCAACAGCGTTAATCATGCGCTTAAAATGAAGCACTTTCGTAAGTCTGCAGGATCAAGGTCTTAAACTGTAAGATCCTTGGAGCAGGGTCTTTCATTGTGTGTGTAGAGATTAGCATTCAAATAAAAAACATTACTAAGAACTGCCCAAACAGTCATGATAATACCCTGGTCTTTGAGGAAACGCAGTCAATGGGTATTAGAGCGGGAGGCAGCAGGGGCAGGAAGGATTGTGAGCCTGTCAGGGGCTTCTCCACACTCCTGTCCCATTTTCTGCGGCTCCTGGGGCTTTCCTGGCCCCTCTGCCTGTGGTAGAGGTTCCTGGATGCTCGCTGTATGGTGGATGAATTAAGTTATCCTTTCCGGTAAGTGCATTTCTCAGTCACATTGTTCGCCAAAGGAGCTGTGAAATCCTAGCAGCATTTCCTCTTGTGCATAATGTCACATTTCCCAGGCTCTTCTCCCTCTTGCCTCCCTTCCATCAGTCTTGTGTGCAGAGCTGAGTATGCCCACGAGCAAAGGCACAAAATATGCATGATATGCTCCATCATGTAGGACCAAATCATTTGCTCCTTCTATAAATCTATAGCCAAATCACTTTGTTTCCACATAAGAATCTCACGCTGTGTAAAACTAAAGGAGGAAATAATCGTGTGTCTGCTGAGATGTTTATCTCAGTCATTTGCAGTCCTACCAGCTCCTTGGCTTTTAATGAGGGGAGGAAAAAACAACCCTCCCCTCCCTAGCAAGGGTTTTGCAGAAGGAAATGCAAATGTGTTCCCCTCCCTGAGTTTGCCATGTTGCTGTAAACCAGCAAACTTAATAAATCCCGCACAATTGGGCACAAGTCTTGTTTCCTTAAAAGCAATGTTCTCTATAATTGTCTATGACACAACATGCTACATATTAGTTATTTTTCCCTTAGTAGATCATCAGAGCACAGTGAAGCATTGCAGCTGAGGTAATTGAATGTCTTCTTTAAAACAATATGCTGCAAAAAGTCTCCTGACAAGTTCCAGTGTCTTATTTTGAATAAATCGTGCCGCGGGTGCGGGGAAGGGGATTGTCTCCGGCAGAGAGGGGACGTTTTGGGCCGTGGACAGGCGGGCAGTCGCCGTGTGACGCTGGAGAGCTCTGGTGAACGTGCGTAGGCTGATGTTTTAGAAAATCCTGCTGTAGATGAGAAACGCTTTATTTCATGCTAAAGCCACAGGGAGGACCTCGTTTTGAGCATTTCTGTTTTAATATGCCTTCGATTTTCCGACGCCCTGCCGGTGCTGGTTCCAAAGGAGCAGGATGGTGGGACTGGCTGCAGTGCCACAGGACAGGCAATTCCTCTCTGCTGCAGCTTTCCCGGGAGATGTCGGGCTGACCGGGCTCCCCACCGTCCCTGGGCACTGCGGCCGGGTCCTGGTCCTCGGGAGAACCCTCTCCTGGTTCATCGCCCCTGGCTCGGCTGCCGGGACAGCAGCGCTCGGGCTGAGGAGGGATCCTGGGGAGGATGAGCATCCCTGACCCCCGGGGGTGTCAGGAATCACCGAGAGCAGGGAACCCACAGCCTTCCCCGAGCACCCGCCCCGCGGGTATTTATCCATTCGCATCCTGGAACAAACGTGGTTTTCTGTTCTCCAAAGGCTGTGTTCTCCCTGCAAGGTGTGACATTTTCTGGAAGGAATTTCAAAGGGCTTTGTGCGAGGTGTTAAATAAGCTCTTAAATAAAATTGAAACAGAGAGCGCTGAAGTAAAGTGAACATTTAAAAATGTATGTGTACATTTAATTAGTCCAGGAACAGGGATAATATGAACTGCTAAGACACATTTATTAAAACTAATGCAAGACAAAAATATATCTTAAAATTTTGATGTGATAAAAAGACTGTTAAAACATTAAAAAGTTTCCCTGTAGGGTTTTTTTTTTCTTTTAAACATGTCACAAATCCTGTGAAAGTATAATTCTTTTTCTTTTTTCCTCTCCTTTTCTTCTTTTCTCATCTGCTTCAGTCCCTTGCACTCCTACTTCACTACTGAGAAGAAAGGAAGAGGTAAAACCTTTGACAGTTTTCCCTGGTTTCAAGATTTTGTTTCTGAGCTGGATATGAAAAATTAAAAATGTCATGAAAAAAATGTAAATTTGCTTAATGTTTTTCCACCCACCAATCCCAGCACGAGGATCCAAAACCCATCACTGGGTGTCAGTGTCAACCAAGCTCCCTCCGGAGCCACCTCTGCAGCCATCCGAGAGCCCGTAACTGCCGCTGGCTGCCGGAACCGTCCATCCCTCCAGGAATCCTGCACGGCGACGGGGCCCGGGCAGCACGACGGGGTTTCCTCTTTTCCTAAACTCGTAACGGGTCCCTCGCATCCCCTCGCTCCTCTTGGCCTTTCGATTACGTTCTGCTGTTGCAGTTCGCTCGGAGCCCAGCGTCTGGGAGTGAACTCCTGCCGCAGCCAGTGGACGTTCCCCACCGCCCGGGGTCTGCCCCAGCCCTCCCCAGCCTGTGCTGGCCCCAGTCTCTGGGAAACACGGTGCGTTGTGGCTGTCCGGGGTGAAGTGCGAGGTGTCAGCGGTGAGCTCCTGCAGAGCCCCTTCCGAAGGGTGACTGGCTGCCTCTGAGGGCTGCTGGGCTCTGCCTGGGTCAGGGGTGGCCCTGGGCTTGGGGGGACGACCAGTCCTGCAGCAACCATCTCTGCCTGCCGAGGGACTGGGGCTTGAGGCCATCCTGGCCACAAAGGCTGGCAGGAATTTCACAGCTGGTGACCAGCCTAGGTCCCGTGAGCTGTGCCAAGGCGTGAGCAGGTGAGGAGAGGCTTGGGAGCCCTACTGGGACCCAGCCTGACTGGGCACGCAGCACGCAGGGTGCTGTGCAGGTGAACGCAGCGACCTGGCCTTGGCACATACCTTTGATTTGCACATGCTCCTCTGAGCACCTGCCTGGCTTATCTCCACAATTATTTTTATTTACTGTTTGCTAATCCTGTTAATGGAACGGGAAAAGAAAAGACTAATTCACTTTAACTCCAATGACTTGTTAATAATTGATGTATTGACAAGAGCAGGCTGCCTGATGACCTTAAACAACCACCCAAATCCTGTGTCGAACTGTTTGACCTTTTAAGCCAGTTCAGATTCTTCCTGCAGAAGAAACCAGTGTCCGCTTTGATTTAGTGCAGGAAAATCCCCCTTAACCTTCAGGTGTCGGTGAGGATGTGTTTAATTTACAGTAAAGCCAAGTCATGATCACCAGGAGAATGAAAAAGTCCTTCTGTGGTGGAAAGTTATTACCACTCCCTCCACGGTGATGATCTCTCCAGCTCAACAAGCCAATACCTCTTTAATTATTGAAAAGAAGCCTTCAACAGGAGGCTGTGGAGCTACCAGGCTGCGGGAAGGGCAGCCACAGGCTCACCTCCTGCTCAACACCAGCATGGCAGGGCTGAGCGGGGTGGCCTGTGGTCATGACTCTGTTCCAGGCTTTGGAGGAACCTGTCGTCTCCGGAGGGGCTGCTGCATTTCTCGTGCACATCCTGGCCAGCAGCTGCTGCTCTGGATTTGACCCTACCGGGGGTGGAAGGATGATTTATAGTGCAGAATGCAGAGCATCCCATTGCCGCTCGAGTGTGCACAAGTGCAAGAGAGGGATCCACCTGCACAACCAGGGATCTCCATCCGTCTCTCTGGGACACAGGAGCACCAGCCTCAGCACGTAAGTCGGGCAGTCCTCAGGGACCTGCTCCTGGGCACCTTGCCCTGACCTGCACAGACCTGTAGGTGCCCTGGGTCCAGAGTGCCTGTGCACACCCGCACTTGGCCCAAGACGTGCCGTGTCCCCAGGGTGCTCCCAGGCAGAACAGAGATCCCGTGAGCCTGTCTCCTCCCATCGCTGCTTCTCCTTTCTGCAGCTACAGCGGGAGCACAGAGCAGCCCGGCTGGTGCCCCGGGGTGCTGAGGCTCTTCCCTGTGCAGGTGTCAGCACCCCATTATTTTAGCTACTGGAGAACCTGTGGGTTTGCCCACAAAAGGTGGGTGCTCTGGGGGACGTGCCCAGATGGCTGCCAGCCACGTGCCAGCCGTGGGCTGCACCAGGGCACAGCTTTCTGTGACCAGCAGGACACTGCTGCAAATAATCGACTGTCCTTTAAATGATCACTGAGGTCAAAAGCTTATTTCTTCAGGACAGACCCCCGAGTGCCCAGGTGGCAGGAGCTGAGCAGGGCATGTACAGTCCTCCCCTCGCCAGGTGCCTGGTCTCAGAGCGATGGGGAGAAGCCTCTCCCCAAATGCATGGCTGTCACTAGGGGCACGATCCTCTTTCCCTCAGCAGCGCAGCCCCGCGTGGTGCTTCCAGCAGCGCTGCTCTGAGTGCTGCCGGAGGAGCTGGGCATCCAGCTGGCGACACTGCAGAGGAGACCCTGCTGGGGCCAACCCCCTCGCTATGTTTTCTCGGTCATGCCGGTGGGGAAAGGCAGACGGTGTAAAGGCTGCTCAGCAATTATCCGCAGGAAAA
>VWZY01003709.1:204633-220626 GCA_013399075.1 Chloroceryle aenea | reverse complement strand
GGGTGGCTGCACTGGATCCTTGATGCTGGCCCCTCCTGCAGCCCCATGGGGACCAGCAGCTTTGGGATCTGGGCCTAGTTTCTTATGAGTTTGACTGTCAGAGGCTTTCCATAGCTGGGTCGGGCTGTAAGAGCCTTCCCCGGTGCCTGTCCCGCTCCGAGCGGTGATGGGTGAGCCCCACCAGCTGCCTGCCCCATCCCCGGGCATCCTTCCCCACCCAGGAGCCCTTTGTCATGGAACGTGGAGGAATGTCATTGTCCCCACACTTCTGTCAGCTTTGGTTGAAATCTGCCGGGAGATTAGGAAGTTATGACAGCAGACGTGTAGCCAGATCCAGACAGGCATGGACAGCCCCATCACTCCAATTGCATTTCATTAGAAAGCTGAGCTAAAGCCACGCTGGATCTTACCTTCCTCTCCCCACAGCCCTGGTGTCTCTCCCGCTTTTCATGTTTATTGCACTGGGCAGACTGGTTTCAATAAACTGTAATTGCTTCCAACTCTTTTCTAAACTCTTCCCGGTCCAGCTCTTGCCCCCATGTGCGGAGCAGCCAGCTCTGCCGGGGACCGGCTCTGCCTGGCCGCTTGGCTGACCCAGGGGCCTCCTAATGAGAGGACGTGCTAAAAGAGAAGCAAAACAAGGATGGGCAATGGGGGAGGAACGAGAAACGATTACTTAGGTCCTTAAGGATGAATGCAAGAAGGTGAAAGCCCATGCGGAGCTAAGGGCAGTGAGGACTGTGAGGGGCAACCACAGGCTTAGGGTGTCTGTGATGCTGGCCAGGGGACCCCGGAGGAGCTGTGAGGCTGTCACTGCGTGGGGGACACGGTGTGGTGATGGACTGTGCAGAAGGTTGAGCAGTTGATGATTTTGAGGGTCACTCTGTACATACTGCCTGGTTCTGGGGGCTGGATCCATGGCCGGAGGGGTTCGTGGGGCTGATGCCATTGCGAGGTAACTGCCTATCACTTAGCACGAGTGACAGACAGTCTCCTGCCTCTTGGAGCCTCCCTGTGTCACCAGGGAATGCTTTCAGCTACAGCTTTCCCCTTCCACATCCAGGCGGTTCCTCTGCTCGTGTGCTGAGTCACCCCTCGCTATCTGCCGTGCGCGGCCGTCACAGCCGGGCTGTCTTCCTGACCGTGGGGATGGGGCTTTCAGGATGTGGTTTCTCCAGAACCATTTGAGCGTGGCGGGTGCAGGAGCATCCCAACGGCTGAAAGCGGCTGGTGAGCTCTCCTGCCAGCTGCGCGCCCGCAGGGCCAGCCCCCCTGGGAAGGGCACTACCGCAGCGGGCAGGGGACATCTTCCTGCCACTGTCCTGCCCTTTCTCCTTACCACAGGCCCCTGCGATCTCACAGATGCTAGCACTGAGCTTGTTGGTTCTCTCTCTGCCTGCTAGCAGATCAGGATGGATCTCACCTGGATCTACCCCAGGTTATTTTTCAGACACATTAATCATAGAATCATTTTGGTTGGCAGAGACCTTTAATATCATCGAGTCCAACCATCCCCCAGCAGTGCCAGGGCACCACTGACCCCTGGCCCTCAGCACCACAGCTCCACAGGGGGCTTGGAAACCCCTCCAGGGGTCATGGGGACTCCACCCCTGCCCTGGGCAACCTGGGACAGCCCTGCAGGGGTTGGAGAAATTGTTCCTCAGCTCCAGCCTCAACCTCCCCTGGCACAACTTGAGGCCAGTTCCTCTTGTGCTGTCCCTTGTCCCTTGGGAGCAGAGCCCGACCCCCCTGGCTCCAGCCTCCTGTCAGGAGCTGGCAGAGCCAGAAGGGCTCCCCTGAGTCTCCTGCTCTCCAGGCTCCACAAGCCCAGGGCCCTCAGCTGCTCCTCAACCCCCTTGTGCTCCAGCCCCTTCCCCAGCTCCGTTCCCTTCTCTGGCCACGCTCTGGCCAGAGCTGCCTTGGAGCTAATTGAACAGAGAGCAGGCTGATCCTGAGGAGAAACAGCAAAACAACTGCACATTGTGAGGGGCTGGTGTCACTGAGGAGAATGGGGCTGCTGGTGTGTGTGTAATGAAAGAATTTCCTTGTGAAGAAACCAAAGGTGACGCTGGCCCAGGGTGGTCCCTGTATGCATGGGCAGGACAGGTCCTCTGACTCCTCTTGTGCAGCATCTCGCAGGGAGAAGCTGCGCTGGGTGGAAGACTGGGAGAAGCAGAGAACTAAGAGGAGGGTTTGTGTTTCACCGTCAGCTGGTGCTGCTGGCTGTGGCCATGCTCCTTCCATGCTGGGGACTACTCTACATGGAGCTAAACCTACTGCTTATCCCAGAAAGCTTGTTAGTAGAGCTGGGTCGCAACAGATGGATACAGATGGGTGGGGAGAAGAGGAAACAACAAGGCAATACCAGTGGCATGATGTGTGCTCACTAAAGCACAGCAGCAGCCCAGATTTGGAGGCAACGGAGAATTTTGAGGAGCGTCTCGGTTCCTTTGGGGAGCTCGCAGGTGTTTTGTCTGAAGCATGACAGCCAGCAGGAGACACTTGCTTGGAAACCCAGCAAATGGCTGATGAGAAAAGGAGCAGTTGTCTATTCCTGGTCCTGTGCGAACAGCAAACTCACCCTGATGGGAGCTGGGACCAAGCAACGACCTCTCTCCCTGGTTGGGAGCTGAGCAGCCTTGTCCCATCCCATCCCATCCGCAATGCTCGCCTCCTTGCCATCACCCAGGGCCATTTGCTCTCCAGGCAGGAGGTGAGTGACCTGCAGTCTTGGCAGCCCAGATCCTGGACGAGACTTTCCAAAACCCGTTGTGGCGTGGCTGCCGGTCGCGTGCCGCAGTGAGCTCCGCTCTCACGGGCAGCGCCGGCAGAGCATCGCGCCTTGATGCGCTGTATATTAAGTGGAGTGGCAGCTGTGATATTGCCATCTAAAACTAAGTGCAAAATTTACAGCAGTAAATTCTTCTCTCTTCAGGGTGGTTAATTATCTTAATTACTTTTATTATCTTTTATCTTTTAAGATCCTAAATTGCTTATTTCTGCTTGTGTTGCCAAAGGGGGTTGCATATTTTTTACTGGCACACGCTGTGCAGAGGCACCGATGTGCGTGTCTGTGTGGTACACTTTAAAAGAACTTTGATTTATACAAGACTTCTCCTTGGGATTTTAATTGTACTAAATAGGGAAAACAAAGTTCAGTGAAATATTGACGGACTGAAGAGCTGACAAGTGGCTCTTCCCTTTTGTTCAAGGCAGGGACAGAGCCTCTCCCGCTGCCTGCCGGGCCAGAGCCAGGCAATTCTGCTTTTCAGGGCCAGGCTGCTGGAGCCTCAGGGGTGCGGCCAGACCAGCACCATGTCTGAAAGGCACCCGGGTTTGTGTGGCCCCGGGGGTGGCACAGTGATGTGACATGGCAGGGATGGAGCCCAGCATGCCACCACCACATGGGTGGGCAGGGAGGACACAGCACGGGCACGGGCGTTCTGCCCTCTGCCGCTTGCAGCAGCCAGCTCCCAGGCTGGGGGATCCATCAGCCAGCGCCTGGGGCCAGGGGCTACGTCCATCCCCAGCACCCTTGGAACACCCGCCTGCAACCCACCACGCCAGTCACCCACCATCCCTCTGCATCCCTGGCTTTTCCTCTCCCTTCTCCAAGGCGCTTCCTGCTGCTTCAGCAAAGCTCCTCCACAGGGTGCAGGATTCTGGCCCCCAGGGAATGGCCCAAGCTGGGATTTCACCCCCCGATTTCATCCTGGGGCACCACAAACCATCTGCAGCCAAGGTCTCGCTGGCAGCTGCCCGGGCACCATGGCTCCTGTCACTGTCGGCACCTCCCTCCCACTGCCTCTTCTGCAAACCCCCATCCCCAGGGAACTGCTTGCCTCTGCTACTCCTGCTTCCCTTGCTTAACCAGCTCACCTCTTGTTCTTTTTTAAGGGAAGAAATCTTCAGGAGAGCTGCCTCAGTGCCTGGGGAACAAACACAGTGGAGCTAAGCAGAAAAAAACCCTGCACCAAAGGAAAAGGAGGAGAAGGAAGGAGGAAAGGCTTCTCCATCCCACATGGGAGCCTCCTAAATGCTCCCAGGTGCTTTTCAAATGGAATTGGAGATTTCCTCTGCGTTTATTCTCAATGCCGTCCTGCACAAGGAGCCGGGGAGGGGGGGTGGCAATGGCAAGGATTGCCCAAACTCTGCACGCACTGAAGGACCTTGTCTTATGGCATTCAGTTGACAGAGGGGGAAAAGGAGCTTTTCATGTGCAAAACAAAGCAGGAGAGTGGGCTTTTCTTTCCCGTGGTGCTGGGGAGCGCACGCTGAATGCCGTGCACCCCGGCAAAGAGGGGCAGCTCTCAGCTCTGAACAATCATGACATGAAAGGCAGAGAGGGAGGGAGGAAAGAAAAGTCTTCCCTTCTCATTAGAGCACATTAGTCTGTAGCCTCGTTGGCGGTGCTTATGGGGAGCTCCCTGTCACCCCAGTAGAATTGTGGGTGTAATTACTCCGAGAAATGTGTAATCCCACACCTTACAGATAATTTTTTCTGTCTCCCTTGCCCCTATCTTTTAATAGCAAACACCAGCAGAAGTGTTGCAGCCTGCTCAGCTTCCTCCCCATTTACTTCACTGGCTGTCTGCTGTCAGATGAAATTTATGCTGTGGTTTAGGAGTAATTTTTAGTTTGGAAGAATTGTCCTCCTGCCACCCGCTATAAATAACCCCGCGCATCCGCCTCAGCCCCGTGTGGCCACCGTGGCCCCCAGCCCTCCAGCCCCTGTTGCCCACCTGCGGGCTGGGTGGGGGCAGCAGCAACGCTGGGATGCCCAGGTTGTGCCACCAGATGTTCCTCGTGGTAACCACACACTGGAGCTCAGGCTGGCTGTGGTTACGGGTGCCTGGCACCTGGCTGTCGGTGTGGTGAGGCGGCGGAGCCGCATCCGTCTCTCTGTGGTGATGCCACAGCGTGGCTGCCAAAGGTGGCAGCTCCGTTGCACGGTTTGCTTCAGATGTGGAGAAAGGGGTGAGGACCAACTACCTTTGCCTGCACTTTGCCAGTGGACAGTGTGGACTCTGGAGCCCTCCAGGAACCCCAGCTCCATGCCCAGGCACAAGCCAGTTTTTGGCCACTGACTCTTCCCCCTCCTGGAAGCGCCCAGACCCGAGCTTCAGAGATGCTGAATCTGCAGCTCCCCTTCATTTTCATGGTAATCTGCGGCGCAATCATTTGTGCTTGTACAGAATGTTTTTAATGAAGGGAAGCGCAGCCCCTGCCATCGCCTGGAGCCAGCCTGTGATCCTCACAACCCGCAGCGAGCCGAGGAAACAGCTTGTTTATTCAAACGGGCTTTTCTAGAAGCCAAAGCCAGTAACAGTCACACAGGCAGATTTCTGAGGGCAGCAATGGATCATGCCACATGAACTGGACCTACCCAGCCCATGGGGATGGGCTGCTGTCTGTTAACTGCATCTGCAGACACCACAGGAAAAGCTGTAGGCTCAGGGATACGGCCTCTGTGACAGCTCCTTCACACTGCCATGGTGCTTAGAGAGAGGTAGTAGTGTTGGTTCACCTGAGGGCAAGAGAAGGGCCTAAAAATATCCAACCAGAGCAAAAAGTTTCATTGGGAGCTTCCATTTGTTCTTCCTACAAAGGAAGGTCACATTAAAAGCAACCGGATTCAGGGCAGTTTATCTATGAGACTGGCTGCTCTGTGTCATAGCAGAAAGCAAGCAGATTATTCCCAACTGGCCATATCAAGGATGGGCCCTCCTCTCATTCGGAGGCTAGCGAGGAGAGATGCAGCAGACACCTGCACACATCAGCCTCCTCTGAGGGTAGAGGAGCTGCCTTCTGGAGGGAACTGCTGTGGGCATCGCAGTCGATGCTTTTCACGCGCCAATATCCAGACACGTTGCCATTGGTTTATTTTGTAAGAAGGACATTTCTTGATCTCTTCAGCTTTCTGCTTGGTTTGCTTCCGTCAGAGATGAAATATAAAATCGTGGGAGGTAAATGAAAAGGAGAATATGTAGCTTTGCACCCAGCAGAAGGCAGTGCACGGAGGTCTTGGGCTGCAGGGTGCCTGACTTCCACTGCAGCACTTGCTCCTGCAGCCACACTTCAGATGCATGAGGGACCTTCGAGCCCTGGGCCCACCCAGCCTGGGCAAGGCTGGCTCAACTGCAGAGGGGCTGTCAGGCTGCAGGGCTGTTTGACAGGCTGCCTGCAGCTTGGATGCCGTGTTTACCTGGCTGTTTGCTGTTAGGAGCCGTGATGCTGTTCCCAGATCTTCCAGTCCCAGAAACCATCATCGCAAAGTGAGCAGCGAGGGCAGCTCTGCCCCCATCCCCGGGGTAGATGTGGCAAAACAAAGCTCAGGGGTGAGCTGCAAGCAGCCGGCAGCAGAGCTGGTGCCATCCCCAGGTGTGTCAGCGCTGGGCACCTTCATCTCAAGGTGCTGTGAGCAGCTCTGCCACCCGTAGCATCCCTGCCACAGTCAGCACGTGCCCGCTGACACCACGGGCTGCCACATCTCTGCAGGGGCTGGTGTTTCTCAGATAAGGACACTTCTCTTCCTAGAGCGTGTCCTTTACCCAGGGTAGCAGCCTCACTGCCGGCTGATGCTCCCTACAGAGTGGACTGAGCATGTTTTATGATAAAACAGCATCCGTGGTGCTCATTTAAGGAAATGCATTGGGCACAAGAGTAGCTTCATGGGCAGCACCTTAGAAAGAGGAGCCCAGTGGTGCTCCTGGGTACAAGGTGGGAGAATTCTGGCTCTGGAGCTTCAGAAGTGCTCATCTTGGCTTTAGATTCGACTGGCATTGTGCTGGGGATCACAGTGGCAGTGTCGGGTTGTGCTGGCAGTGGCAGTGTCGGGGTGCAGGGACTGAGAAATGGAAGCGTTTCACCATTGTCTCAGCATTTTGACATCTTAGGTGCCTTCCTTCTGCTCTGAACACAGAGCATGCGAAAGAATTTCCTTTTAAAAATAAACACGTCTTGAGAGAAAGGCTGAAGCCACCATGCAATGATCTCGTGGTGCTTCAGAGCTGGTGCGTGCACAGGAGACCCTTGGCCAGGGTGCCGCATCCCGCATCCCAGGGCACCTCGTGGCAAGGCTGGCAGGGACACGTGGCCACCCCTCAGCCAGCCCGATGCTCCCCAGCAGGGCTGGTCAGAGCAGGTGCTGTCGCTTCCACGTCACTTCAAACACAGCAACGTCGGGATTTGTTATTTATTTTAAATTGCAAACTTTTCAACTGGAAAGGAACAATGGGGAAAAATAAATGTGCCCGGGTCGACTTCCATGTTTAAGAGTATCCCATGTCTTTAAGGCAGTGAATTTTAAAAAGGCACGTAATTAGCAGGCTGCTTCCTCGTCTGTATTCTTCTCGTCTGCCTGCCCACATAAACATTCGGCACACAGCACTTCCAGACACTTTTTAATAGAATCGCTTAAAACAATTAATTACCAGAGTTTTCATTCAAGCTGCAGTGGAAAAGATACGCCGGCAATAAAAGGCATTTATTCGTTGGTTTCTGGAGGCCTGTTTGTTATTAACATGTAAATTAAATCATCACAGATGTTCCATTTTTAATCTGGGGATGTGAAGTGCAGGGCTAACCACGGCCCAAACAGCCTGATTTTATTACAGACACATTCATTAGGAACCAGCAGTATTATTGGATATCATTTTTCTTTGATGCATTTTTTAAACCAATTATCGGTATAATTTGTTCATTTCCCTCCCTATTTGTTTTTCTCTTGCCATTTGTGTCAGGATTCTCCAATCAAGGACGATGGCTTTGGCTCCTCGTGGCCTCTCTGCTTGCCGCCGGCCGGTGCCACCACGGAACCTGCACCCAGCCAGGTCCCAGGAGCCACTTTCTGCACCCGCGCTCAGCCGGGCACCGCAGGGACCTCTCCAGCCCGGGGAGGGCACATGGAGCTCAGGGGAGCCAGGGAACTGGCTTGTCATGCAACAGCAGCATCTGAAATATTTGAGAAGCTTGGAGGTGGAACCCAATGGTGCAGAGAAGCCAGCTATTGAGTGCCACCCCGGGATGCTCACCTTGGCTTGTCAGGAAAAGGCCAGACTGCAGAGGACAGTCCCCCACAGCCCCGAGAGGAGACTGTGCTGTTCTGNAAAAATATCTCTGCCCCCCATGCTGCTTCTGGGCACACTGGGATGGCTGGCACCTTGCACCGGGCACGGGTCTGAAGGGGCACCGCTGCAAAGAGGCTCCTGGTTGGGGTGAGGGACATCCCGATGCATCAGGAAAGCAGTAAGCAAAGCAGCAGTGCACAGTCACAGCCTAATTAGCAATTTCGCTTTAATTCTTTGGTTAGTTTGTTCTGGGTTCTGCAAACAAAACTCCCATCAAATCTGTTCATGGAACAGGCGTCGTCTCCCTCGGAGAGATTTGCCACCGAGACAGCAAACAGCTCTCGCAGGAGGAGGAATGGGAAGAGTTTGGTCAGCAGCAAGGGGTGAATTCCTGTGGGAACTGCCCCACGTGCGCAGACCTCGCACCTTGGCGCAGGCTCAGCAGACGGGACTGCGCCCGCTGCTCGCTACCGAAGGCGCTTGCTGCTGGTGAGGGAGGAGATGTGGAGGTGAGAACAAAACAGAAACAGGGGTGTCAGCTTCTCCCTGACTGATACAACTCCCAGGCACAGCGCCACAATTTAAACGCAGTTCAAACCACTGATGGCAAGAAGCCCGTTGGGTAGGGGTCTAAGAAGTGAGTGGTCATGTGCAGACAGACGTGAGGCGGTCTGAGAGAGACCTCGTCACAAACATGGCACGGATCACACAGCCTGACTTGGCACAGAGCAGGCAGGTAAGAAACAGGGAAGAGTAATTCAGAGGACGCAGCAGAAAGATTTCTTTACAAAGAAATCAGGTGCTATTCGTGATGTCCGCAGGCTCCGTTTCAGCCCCGTGGAGCCTGAGCTGAGCGTTTTGAGCCGTGTGCTGGAAGATGTGGCAGCAGCAGGGGCCCACCAAGACAAATGGCAACCAAGCCCATGATGATACAACTGGGGTAATACTGGGGAATCTTCTTCATCTGAGAAAAAACAAGCTTTATGAGGCTGCAAAACACATAACTGTCTGATTTTCGCCTGGAATAATTTTCTGAAGTGGAAAAATGACTTTTATACCCAGAGAAACTAAGATTTTATCCTGGAATGCTGCTCCTCTGGACAGGGGCATTCTTCTGAAAAACAAGCACATTACTGCTGGGATCTAAGTCATGAGGATTCTTCACAAAGCAAGAGAAGATGGGTAAATCCAGAACCACCACCCAGATGTTGAGGGAAACAAGAGTGTCTCCACTAATGGCTGTAACTGGGTTTCAGCCTGAACCAGCCTTGCGAACATCCCGCAAGCCTTGGCTCCCACCCAACCTTGTGCCTGGCCCGTCCCCAGCTCTGCCCGTCCCACCCCGTCCTGGGGTGCAGGGGCCCAGGAGTTATCGAGCCCCTGGTGAAGGATTCCTTTCTGTGCTTCCTTTCTCCCTGGAGTTGTCCGAGGACCCTCCGCCGGTGGCTCAGGCTGCTTTGTTCCGCCGCTGCCCGGTGTCCTTGCGGTGATAACTGCCGGAGAGGGGGGCGGGGGAGCCTTGCAATCACCAAAAAAGTCTTGGGAATGCTTTCATGGTAAAAATCCCGTATTT
The DNA here is from genome assembly GCA_013399075.1 of Chloroceryle aenea. Taxonomy (NCBI): domain Eukaryota; kingdom Metazoa; phylum Chordata; class Aves; order Coraciiformes; family Cerylidae; genus Chloroceryle; species Chloroceryle aenea. The sequence goes on along the minus strand of VWZY01003709.1, from coordinate 210,984 downwards.
GACAGAAGCGTGAGATACCTTGAGGCCTTCTATTGATTACCTGGGAGCAGAAGTGCACGGGTGCTTTGAGCTGTCACAGTTCCAGGCATTTCTGAAAACGATAGAAGACTGGAACAAAAACACAACTAAGGCTCCTGACACAGTGTGTTAAGCAATAAAACATGTTTAATTGTGTTGTCTTAAGGCTATAACCATTCGCTGGCTGAAGGTCATTCACTACCCACGGCGCCGGTGGGAAAGAGCTGCTCTGACAGGTGGGAATCCAAATAGGAAGCAGCTATCTGTGAGATTGCGGCGCGGATGACACTGAAATGCCAATGATGGTGTAGTTAAGGGGAACAGGACGAGCGGCAGGCAGGACAGCTCTTGGCTGGTGGATCTATAAAGGGATGTTATAGACACAGCTGGCAAGCAGGGGCAGGATGGGATTCAATCAGGCATCCTCTGGGGACGTCTTGTCACCACGTGGCACCGTTAGAACGTGTTCACCTTCTGCACCAGAGCTGCGGAGCTGGGTGGACAGCGTGCAGAGCACCCCCAGGGCCTCCACGTCCATGGGGGACTGGGTAAGATCCTGGTGGGGATGATGTCTGTCTAGAAGAAGGCAGGGAGCTGCTGGAATGAGTAGGAAAAAAGGCGAAAAGAAGGAAAAGGATGGAACTTTGTCTGCAGCTGGCTTCTTGCCCTCGTGGCAGAGAAGATTTTGGAGTGACCTTGGGGACCCAGCAGGAGTGACATCAGGTTTATGCTGGCTCAGGGATGCTACCTTGTGTTAACATGAAGGAGACAGTCTTCTGAGATTTGGGGCTTTAGGAACCAGGATAATGGGCTGGAGCGAAACACAGAGAATGCCTGCAGGGGTGATTTTTTTTCATCTAATGTTGGTTTTCTGGCACTCTCTGGCTTTTTTCATAGACATCAAGTGGTGGGGACTGGAAAGCTCCAGGAGGGAGCAAGCAGAGTGTAGCCTTTGCAATAGTCAGACCCCAAACACGAGCTGAAACCCTTTTCAGCTCAAGGTGTGTCAGGAAGCACAGACCAGGACCATGTGGAATTGCCTGGTGAGATGACAGAGCAGGGTCAGCATCCTCCAAGGACAAGGACAGCGTGGGGCACACCGTATGCAAGTGACTGTTCTGATCCAGAGACATTCCACCATGAGTGATTTTGCTTTCCATGGTTAGAGGCATCATGACCATAAAGTGTGAATTTGGGAAGAAATTCCCGGCATTCCCAGCCCTAGTGCTGCCTGGTGTCCCGGATGGTGGCGTGAATCTGCTGTTCTTCGTTAGTCCCGCTAACTTCGGTGTTACAGGGGGCCCTGCACATGGGAAAGGTTTGAGGTGTCTTGTGTTTAACGAGAAACAGGAAAGATTAGGTTGTAGCAAGGTATTTAATTATTAGGATATTTCTGCTCTGGCTGCATCCTTTGCCTCTCCATGTGGGAAGTGCCAAATTACATGTCACCTCGGAGGGCATATTTTCTGTCGTTTCCAGAGCTCCTACAATGGCAGCCTCATGAATATTTACTGAACTGCTCAGATATGCAGCGGTGGGAACAAATAAAAAAAAAGCTTGTATTTGCATCTCCCACAGACACTAACAAACCATGTGGCTCTGGTAGGGAGAAGATGGGAGATTGCTGTTGCCTTTCCAGAGGGATAGAGAAAACAGCTTCTTGTATAATGAGATTGACTTTTAAATTGAAAGTGTTACTGGTTGTGCTGCAGTTCATACTTCCATGCTGTGCATTTGCTCCCTAGGCTCTAACATTAAGACATCTTATGTACAAGCTGGGAGGATTCAATTAGAGTTTCTGTTATTAATCAATCAATTAAGCCACAATCTTTGGTAGATACATTTTCACCCTTAAAGAGGTGAGCTGCTGGCATTAGGAATTTTAGGGACACAGCTTCACCTGGACACACAAGCAGGTGTCTCCTGCAGAGCTCCGGGTGCCAGTGCATGCCAGGACTGTCCCCGGCTCGTGGGCCATCCCTGTGCTGTGCAGGAGACCTGCAGAGCCTGGGAACGGCAGCGAGACCTGGCTGGCAGCTACAGCTCTCAGACCTAGCACCGGGAAATGCCAATTTATAGCTGGCACCGAGTCATTCAAGAAACATTCAGCGGCACTTGCTTCATTGCCAAGCTGGAGAGGCTCTACCTGGACAAGGGCGCAAGGACGGGAGGAGCCAGGCGGCTCGGCTGTTCAGGTGTTGTCTCACTGATGCTCTGACAGAGGGCTTCACACTTCTGCTGGAGGGGAGCCTGAAACCTGGAAAAACCTGCGTGTGAGTTGAGAGACTCAGAAGAGAAAGACATGAGAGGTGTTGCTAAAGGAATGCTTGGGATAGCCACAAATTAACCCATCCTATCGCTGCCTCCAGCCTTCAGTCAGGATGTGGCTGGCCCGGAATAAGAAACAGGAGTCACTCTGTCCTGAGCCAACTGCTCCAGATCCTCGCTGCCTGTGATGCTGTGCACACACGGAGCAGCAAAGCTCTAATGAAAGCAGGGTGGGAACGCACCCCTGCAAGGAATTGTCTGGGCACCCTGCTGTCTTGCTCCTTAAAAAAAGCTTTGAAGTGGCAGTAAGTGATTTTTTTCAAAGGCTCCCAGGATTTCTGACTTTGAACACTTTCTTCATGAGTGACGCCTGCTCAGCGCTTGCCGGACAAGCCCATGTTCACGGACGAGCCTTTCCTGTTGCACGTGTCCCCAGAGCCTGGGAGTGACAGCCAGGACACAGCCCCCGTGCAGAGGGGCCCAGACCTTTACCAGCAGCTTTGGATACTCTGGAGGACCCGGTGCCAGTGTCCCCAGGGATGTGGTGGCACGAGGAGGTGGTGGGCTCAGCGTGGCACTCTGTGCCGTGGAGGGAGGAGAGCTGTCAGGGGCACTTGGAGAAGGAATGATGCCCTGTGTCCCAGTGCCTGGAACACTTAATCCAACCTGTAACCAGAACTGCAGGGGAAGGGTTTAGAGAAAACCAGCTCTGGGGTTTTGAGCTGAAGTTTGAACACTTGAAGTAAACATGTGAGTGCTGTCTATAGCAAGGAAAAAACCCAGAAGAGAGGATTAAATGGCAATGTTACCTTTACTCTTGTCAAATACCTAAGTAGAAACATTGGTTAATGCCCTTAAAAAAGGCCCATTACCACAGGGCAGCGAGTCAAAGAGCCCGGCTGCCCTAATACTCAGTTATCTCGTTCCTGGATAATGGAATGACCCCTCGCCTGCCCGAGCTGTACTACGATATAATAGCATGTGCCGTGTGAATAAAGAGGTTATTTTTGGAATCCAATTGAAACAGTGCTGGAGCTGGTGTGACAGGGGAAGGATTGAACAAGATGCAATGTTCTAAGGGAACGGGAAAAAATTGAATTTTGGGGAAGGTGGCACCAGCAGTGAACTGTGCAAAGGAAGGCGCCGCGGCGCAGCAGGAGCACGGTGCCGCGGGCAGGCGGCACAGACCGGGGAAGGGGCTGGGGATGGGCTGGGCTGGAGATGGAACCAGCCTGGGGCTGAGTCCCCAGAGGGGCAGGGGAGCAGCCAGGGCAGGACGGCCAGAATTCCCCCACCAGCCAGGTGATGGGTGGTTCTGGCAGCCCCAGCTTGGAGCAGCTGCTGGAACCAGTGGCTGGGGATGGGCCATTGCAAACACCCTCACCAGAAGCGGTGCCTGGTCCTGGTCCAGCTGCCAGCAGCAGCAGCTCCCCAGCCTGCAGCCTGCGTTCTCTGTAGCTCTTGTTTCGTGCCACTTAGGCACATGTATAAAAGTAAAACACCATAAAATGCTAATTCTGATGCACAGTATCCAATACATAGGACTGCAATTCATCAAACAGTGAGAGACAAGAAGCACAAGAGATTCAGCATAAACAGAGAGACGAAAATGAATATTAATTTACAAAGCAGCACAAAGACAATGGGATACAAGGAGATTGATATCACAAACTCCCCTTATTCAATCAGATTAGGGTCTCATCTTCCCCAAACACCAATTGCTAATCTAGGTTTGAAAGACAAATCCTGCAGAAGGGCTTTGCCTTTATCTTGTCTGTCTGATGCCTCTGCTTAAGATGTTACTACAATTTGGGGGGAAGTTGTGGAGGAGGAAACCTTCCCATGTGGCATTTAACCCTTTTGTTGCAGCAGGAAAGTGGTGGGGTTCTGCGGAGCAGGGGCTGCCCGTGCTGCCCACCCCTTGGCTCACTGCTCGGGGCCAGCCAAGCAGCGCTGCCAGCCTGGCCTCCAGCCGGCTCTGCTCTGCAATCTGCAGCAGAAAAGGTGAAATTCATGAGAGCTTGACAGCTCCAGGGAAACCTGCACAGCAGCAGACGGCAGCCTACCAGGGGCTTTGTGAAGAAGAGAAGCAGAGGTGTGTGGAGGGGCTGTGCCTCTCCTCTCCCAGTTCAAGTGCTCTGTAATTGGTGCTGAATGAGAGGAAATGAAACCAGGAATCCCTTCTAAAGAAGTTAGGGTTGGTGTCTGCTGCCTCAGACAAGTTACAGCAATATGTAATTTAGCTGGGGAAGGGAAAGCCAAAAGTCAGCTGAGCTGTTTTTCCCCAACCCTCCTTGGGACACCCAGAGTTTTGCAGGGTCCTGCCCCTTCCAGCCCAGCGGCTGCACCCTGAGGTGTGTGCTAAGGGCGAGTGACTGGATCCAGGTTTGACACCTCCTTGCAGCGCCCATACCTGCTGATGAGCACACTGACCTCCCTCCAGCACCTCTATTGATCAATACGTTTTTTTCTCCCCATATTGCTTCTTACAACCACTTATATAGTCCTGTCCTGAAAACACCTGTAAGCTGTCCAGGCTTTGTCTGTGTTTGGGGACCTTGGCTCTGCAGCAGCGGGAGCGGTGGTTATTAGCAGGGCTGCTGGCACACACGCTGTCACCCTGCCACGGAGGGGCTGTCGCGCACAACGGCTGGCAATCTTCTTCAAGTAGCAACTAATTTTCTCGTGTCACTGTTTCTCCTGCTCCCTGTTAATCACCGAGAAACATCTCTTGACTCAGGCCATGCACAGGCAGAGTGGGCAACGAGTCCTCTCTGGGAGCAAGGCCGGGTCATCTCATATCCCTCAGTGAAGCACAAGCCCTGGTCAGAAGTGTGGGTGGCCATGCAAGTGGCGACAGAGGGAAGCCACCTGGAGAGGGTATTTCCATGCGTGATGTGCAAGTGAAGACCCCAGAGCTGTGATCTGGGGCCCTGAGACCTGTCCTGGGAAAGGCAGCCCAGCCCCAGAGATGCTCCTTCCCCAGCAGTGCTGTCCCAGGCGCGTTGCACGGGCACCCGGCTCCTCTGCCCGGGCTCCTGGCTCCTCTGCCCTGCCTCGGCTAACGCTGCTGGGGAGAGGAGCTCAACTTGAAAGGAGACTGGAATCACCAGTGGGGTTTAGATACAGCTGATGCTTTACTACTTAAAAGCAATTTAATCAAAAAAGCAAAATTGCTGTAATTTGTATTAAGATACATAATTAAAACCACTTTATGGCTGAACTCACAGCCTGGGACTATGATCTGGGCAGGCACAAAGCCGAAAGCCAGCCTGGCTTAGCAGGGTGCTGAGACCTCCCAGAATCAGGGCCGTGTAAGCACCTTCTGCTCTCCTCAGACACCTGAAAATACCGGTTGGTGCTACAAAATTTCCAGGTTGCAAATGGTATGTGATAAAAAGTGAAATTTTTAAGATGCCAATTTACCTGTGCCTGTCTAGTAATTATGTATTTTATTTGTGTAGCACGTGCAGTACAATAAATGCTACAGATTCAAAGCAATGTTATTTCTTCTTTATATGTCAAGTGTTTCTGGCATATACACGCATTTCAAGTAGAATTATTTTTTTTTTCTTCTTCTATTTGATGCAAATGGCTCTGTATTCCACTGTGGTTGAGTAAACTGTGTATTCTCTCCCTGTCAATGATCTCCTTGGAAATAGATGTCAGCCAATCAGTCTGTTAAAAAAATAGAAGCCACAACACGCCCAACAAAAACCCAGCAACCAAACAAACCAGCCTCTCCAATTTACTGCAGATCCGCTTCGTATACAGACAAAGAAATAAAGGCTGCTGTGTCGCTGCGGTCAGCTCACGTAAACAATTATTTGGGGCCAGTGCTGGCAAATTTGCAGTGAAGCCTGAAGAGGGTGGCTGAGGGGGGGCAGCCCCCAGAACCCCTCTGCAGAGGATCGGCCCCAACGATGCTGTGGGGAAAGGCTTTTCCCGGGGGGCGTATGCTGAAGGTCTGCACGAACCCCTTCTTCTCTCCTGGGTTTCCTCCTGCTCGAGGTTTTAGCTTTAAGGAGAAAAGAAAAATAACTTTTTGCCCCAAAACTTGAGACC
>VWZY01003709.1:179734-192785 GCA_013399075.1 Chloroceryle aenea | reverse complement strand
TGCCAGCGACCGGATCTTTTGTGTCTGCCTCTCTGGTTACCGGGCTCCTGCAAAAGGTGCTTCACGTGAAATTAAGGACAGGATTTGTTTCTTCAAACTTCTGCAATTTTAACATCTGCTTGTTTTGGTAAATTTGACAGGGACTCTCTTTTGTCTCTTTTATTTTATTTTTTTTTACAGAAATTCTATGAAAAGTGTTTTAAAAAGTGCTAACTGACAAGCCTACACAGGCTGCCTCCACTCAGGGAGCACTCTGCACAGTTGTTAACTTGTTAGACAGGAGCTAGATTACAATCATAAATAAATGATTTGCTGTCTCCTTACATTCAGACATGTAGCTTTTAAAGTGTAGCTGTCATCCCTGAATCAGATTTAGTCAAATGCTGTGTAACTGCAAAATTATCCTATCCTTACCTTTTTTTATTCTCCATATAATGGACAGTTACATTGGATTTTCAGATTTGAAGTGCATATGTTTTTCAAATCCCCACAGGGTTGCCGTTTTTTCATTTCTAAAGCAACTCACTAATGTTTATCATTACCACACAGAAATATTACAATTCTTAAGGGGCACCTTATAAAATCAGTACAGGAGAAATATGCTTTATCGTCTCAAAATGAAACCAATTTCTCAGCTGATTTGCAATTTATTTACATGTTAGCATTTGATTTTCTGCTGATTTATAGCCCCACACGCCTGTGTCTTAGCCGCTTTCTAAATAAACACCATCAGGTTGGGAAAGCTAATACCAAATTACAGAGCTTTGTTCTAGCATTACTCTATTAATGAGTTAAATCTTTTACCAGTAGTGCCCAGGCTCCGCAGCACCGAGTGCAAGGAGAAGTCATGCGTGGTATTTTATAAGGCTGGAGTTCTGGTAGGCTATAAATAATCAGTAGGTGTGGAGAATCTAAGGGGAAAATAGAGATCTCAGGAAAAGCACAAGCAAAAAATGTGGTATCACAAAAAGCTATAAACTTTGAGATCCAGCCACACCTCATGAAAGCTCTGGTGTTATGGACACTTTATTTTATTTTACGCAGTCATTTAAGACCTTCGGCTTTGCAGGAAACGCGCTGCACGCACGAAATCCCGCCACACGTCTGCGGCTGGGCAGGCAACGGACGCCCGGTGACTATGATTGTTGCAGAATAAGTTTTTTAATGGCAGGTAAATTATTCATTGGCATGTAAAATAATACCCTCAGACTTAACTAACGTGGTAGTAAAAATAACCTCTGGCAAAGATCTCATGCTTTCAAGTAGGGTTCATTAATAAACAATATGAAAGCGAGTCGGCTCAACGCATTCTGGAGAGTCCGAGCGGCTCGGTGGGCACTTCGAGGGAGGGGGGCTGAGATTCAAATATGCATTAGAGCCGGGGAAGTGCACCTTCTCCTCTGCGTAAGGTGCCTGGGCGAAGTCGATGGATAATTAATGCAACAGTTACTTCAGCAGCATCAAAAGACCCACTGTTTAATTCAACATCCTATGAGCGCGGTGTGACAGCAGAGAGGAGCGTCATTCCTGACAGTGAGTGACAGAGGGCATCAAGCATTCTTCTGAAATGCTCTCGCCTCTCCCTCGAATGGCACATCAGGTGTGTCTGAGCTGCGCTCATGACAGGAGCCTTGCCAGCCCACAACATGCATCAAGCCTCGGCTGCTTGGGATGCCAGCCTGCCCCTGATGCCAACCTACCCCGGATGCCAACCTACCCTGGATGCCAACCTGCCCCAGATGCCAGCCTGCCCCAGATGCCAGTCTGTCCTGGATGCCAGTCTGTCCCAGATGCCAGTCTGTCCTGGCACTGCACACCACAACCCCCTTGCCATCCCTGTGGATGGAAGACATGCTCCACAAAAACCACAGGAGCAACCAGCTGCTGTGGTCACCAGCACCAGGACATCTCAAAGGAGCTGGGGAGGGATCTGGCCACTGCAAGAATCCACAGAGAGATCATGAGGAGCAGCCCCTCGAGAGCTGGTCACTGGTACCAGCCTGGGCTTGGCTCTGAGCACCCCTTCTGGCACCCTTCTCCTGCCAGGACCACAAGCTCCCCAGGGTTTCCAGCCCATCCAGACACTGTCCATGACTCAGGCAATGGAGCACAGGTGTAAAAAAGCCAGAGCAGGTCATGGCTCAGTGTCTGGAGGAGTCGCAGTGGCTTTAGAACGATTATGAACTGACTGCTTCAGCACTGCCACCAGAAGGGTCAGTGCCCAGGCACCCGCTCAGACACCGGAGCCTGCCCAGCGTCCGCCCAGGAGCGCACACCGTCTCCTGCAACGGTCAAAGGCTGTGCTGGATCTGCTGGCAAGCTCCAAATCCCACAACTTGGCAGTTAAAATCCAAAGTGGCAAAAAGGGACCGAGCCGAGGTGAAAGAGGGGCCGGGTTTGTGACCTTGCCCCCCATCCCTTCCACAGGCTGCGCTGCCTGGACGCTCTCCCCGGGCAGCACACCCAGCCGTGGCCGCAGCCCGGCCGCTCCGTGCCAGTGCACACTGCTGACTGCTTAATGCTGGAGTTTTGTTTTTTCCTGTTGACATTGATCATAATTGTTAGCCCATCGATTGACACACAGGCTCCTTGACAGAATAACAAGGAATGCTCCATGCCAAATTATTCACTCTCCGCCAGCTAAATCGCACATCCTCCTGCAATCAAACCGCAGCCGCTTCCAGCGGGTGGGAAACAAAGGTCCTGTAATTCCGAGCGGGGATGCGAAGAGCTGGGCGGCAGCGGCAGAACATCAGGTTCCCAGTGCTCCCCACTGCCTGTCAGTAAGGGATGTGTGACAGCAATAATGATACCGTCAGCAGAGCCGGCCCTGCCGTCTGTGCAGCCAGAGATGCAGGGAAACATGGGAGGAAAAACAAACGGCATGGAGTGGAAAGGGCTGAGCAACCCAGACCAGCCGAGAGCAGGGCAGAAATCTCTTTTCCCCTCAGAATCTGGAATTTGCAGCTCGGTGTCTGTCCTGCAACCGTGAATTCAAACTGCCAGGTCTGATTCTGGGCTGGGTTAAAGCCAGCATGGCTGCACTGTGGCCGGGGGACAGACCAGGGCTGTGCCGCTTGCCTCAGTGGGCAAGCACTGATTTGTGGCCTTGCTCAGCTCCAGGCTCTGCGTTGGTGGAGAGCAGCTCTCCTAACCCTGTCTTAGGAGCTTGGAAGGTACCACCTGGGGCTGAACATACACTAGAGAGGCATCGGAGAACCCCAGGAAAGTTTGCTTTGCTGAAAATCACAGCTCTTCCCAGTTATTGCTTATGAATATTCATCCGTGCTGGGGATCTCATTCAGCAAGGGAGAGCAAAGAACTTGTGGGTGCTTAGGCAAAAATACAGGCACTTGACACCAAAGATGCTTGTTTAGTTGATGTGAAATCTCTCCAGTTTTCTTCTCCCGGAACATACACAGGATTTGTCAGATGAAATATATTATCCAGCAAATCATTCATCAAAGACCCAGAACGATACACGGCACATGGGATAGAAGGAAATGGCCTCCTAGGCAATGGTTTAAGGACACCCAAGAAAGACATTTGATAAGCAAAAAACTTCCCAAGATTTATTTTTTGCCGGAATAAGGGTTAAAGAGGGATCTATCTATACCATCTTGTGTCAATCAAACAGAGTCATCTGTGCAAATCTGTGGCAGGATCTCAAAGGGAACTCTGGCATGTCAGAGGCTGGGCTGGGCACGGATTAGTCAGGAGCTAGAAAGGGCTTATAAAAACCTGACGTGAAAATGCTTTGCTTTGTGTGCGTTTTTATGGCATGAGCCTCTATACGGCGAGCTGTTATCCCACTGGCTGCTAGGCAGGGAAAAACAGTGAAATACATTTTGGGAAAAAGAAGGGACTTCAAAGGAGACATCCTCCCAGTGCTGGAAGAGGGTTGTTGAAGAACCTCTCCCAGCTTTTGGGGAGCTGGACGCCTGCCATTTGCAGACACTTCTGATAACGCCTTCCCAGCCTTTCCCTGTTTTCTTTCCCTTTGTTTTGACTTAACACCATATCCAGAGCTGGCTCCCGCAGGACCCCGGACCCCGCGCCCCTCTCCAGGAGCCGTCCCTCCGCCCCGCTCCCTGCAGAACTCTGCTGCTGGCTGCGCTTCCTCCAAAATTTCCTTTTAAGAAATCAGGGCAGAGAACAAGGGAAGTGGGTCCGCGGTGACGTAAGTGTTACAGATCTCTGAAATAAGCTGGGCTCATTAATAGCTTTTTCTAAACATCACAGTCAGTGTCAGTGATCTCCGTGGTTGTTTTCTGTGCAAGAGGGTGGAAATCTGCTGGCAAATCTGGACATTTCCAGACCCGCGGTGGGCCGCACGCTTAAGACCTGCTCGCTTCCCCTCCTGACTGACTCTGCAGCTTCGCCGCGATGTGGCAGAGTGTTCGGAGGGATCCATGTCAGGATATTTTGGGGGAGTCAGCGCTAACGTTGCCGTGAATGCAATCTCTGCGCACTGCCCAAACCCCTTCCCTGGTCGGAATTAGCACGACAGCGCCGGCGCTTTCCGAGGGCTGCTGCGGGCAAAGCTGGAGTGCCTGTTGCAGAAGGGGATGGACCACCTCGGGTCTGCATGGAAAGAACCTTTCTGTGCAGCAGCATCTTCGCTGTTGTCCGGTCGAGAGCTCGGCGCCTGCAAACGCCGAGGCATCGCCGGTGGNTGCTGAGGGTGATGCTCTGCTGCGGCCGGGCTGGGAAACCCGCAGGGAGCCAGATCCCACAGGGGGTGGGGACACGGGCACCCTTTCCCTGGCATTGCCAGCCCGTGGGCAGAGCCCCGGGCACCAGCACCCGGCTCCGCCCTCTGCTGCTCCACGGGAGGCTTTGGGGGCTATCTAACAGATTACAGCAGGATGGCTCTGTGCTCATCAACCCGCAAAAGGCCTAATTAGTTAACAACTTACTCCAGATAAACTCGATTTGAGCTCTGTGGGTCGCAGTTTGTGGTGCCTCACCAGTAACTCCAGCCTTTCGGGAGAGCTGGGGAGGACGGGGATGTGCTGGGGGAGCAGCGCAGGACGCACGGGTCCTGGCTCACAGGATTCCCCGGCTCCTGCGCCTTGTCCTGGAACCACAGACTGGCTCAGCAAAGCCCCTTTCGGTGAACCTGGTTTCTCCAAAATTCATTCACTTCAGCTGTGTTTCGTAGAAAGGGAGGGGGGAAAAAAACCCAAACCAAACCACCTAAATATTTTCCTTGGGATGAGCCCCTGTGTTAGAGCCACTTCCCTTTCATGCTGTAGCACATGGGCTGATATTTAAGGCAGGGACTTATTGTGTAACCCAGTGCCTGTGGGATTAAAAAAAAATAAAAATATAGTCTCCATGGAAATGGAGGCCATATCTTTTGAAAACTGTATCAGAGCTCTCTATCCTCTCCCCTTTATCATTGTATTTTAACCTACCAGCTGCATATTTAAGAGCAGAGCTTGCAAGATGATCTTACCCTTTTTTATTATTTTCCCTCATGTGTTAAGGGAGGGAATACTGACAGGGACAAGTGACAGCTCGCTAATTATTCCCTTACTGCCACTGCTGTTCTTGTTTTGGACGTGTTGCTCATTTTCCTCTGCTCTTCGCACTGAATAATGCATGGGTCCCTATCAGTATTCATGCGGTACCTTCGGGAACTGCCAGCCTAACTAGCTGATAACTGATTCAGTTTGTAACCGGTGCCTTTGGGAGTTGCAAGGAAAAGTAGCCAAGAACAAATTTAACACTTCTTTCTCATTGCCTTAGAACATCAAGGAGAGGTACAGGAGGACTGCGCATGAAATACATTTGTTGCCTGAAGCTGTTGGAGGTACATAACTAAAGCGAGCGCGTTTAACCCAGCGCAGCTCAGCCCGGGAGGTCAGTGGGCGATCCAGATGGGAGCCCCGGGAGGCAGAGGGCGAGGAAGCAGCTATTTCGAAGCAGTTGTTTTCAGCAGATGCCCTCTCTAGGTTCCGCAGGGAGGTGCCAAGAAAAGCCACCCCAGAGCCATCTGTACTTTGGAGTCGGAAATAGTGCAAGCCTGGAGCAGGCGCCGGGGTGCGCCCCGGGTTATCAGTAGCTATCGCGGGGTACAGGAGCACATGGGAACAGCCACCCTGGAGGGCTGGAGCCAGCCAGGAGCGGGATGGGGCACGGCCTCTCCTACACCCCGCAGCGTGCAAGCTGCCGGGGCCCGGGGCTGACCCTGAGCAACACTCGTGAGGCAGAGCCTGCTCCCCTACAGCAAGGTCTGGGCTGCTCCGCAGCTTCGAGAGCACCCGCTCATCCCAGCGAGAGCATACGGCGAACGAGGATGGGTGAGAACGGTTCCCTCTCTTCCTCCCTTAGCTAGACTGTGAGCGGGAAGAAGGGGAGAGCGGAGCTCGGCGTCTTCACGAGCGCTGCAGCTGCTGAAGGTGGGTAGTTAGCCCACGCACTCCACGAAACACACCTTTCCTTGCCCCACGAGAGGAGAGGGCTGGACTCGCTCAACTGAGAGCTGCTCCGTGGGAAACGAGCTGTTTCCTCGGCAGAAAGGATGAGAAACTGCACTGAGCAGTTGGCTGAATATTCCTACCCGAGCTTGTCATCTGACATGTGTCAGATGGTGTGACCTTAACCACCCTTAATGGCATGACCTTAGCCACCACATTCACAGTTTCATTCCTCTCCCAGTGCATATACATATATTTAAACTAGTGCCATGGAGGAAGACACGCATTGGGTTTTGGGCTGCGTCAAAGTTGTCAGATGTGCCTTTTGAAGGAGCTGAAAGCAGATGGGGAGATGACCTCGTAAGTGTCCATCACGCCTCATGCAATGGACAGAAGTTCAAGCAGGAAGATTTAAAAGGTCTTTCTTGGAGTCCACACCAGGAATTATTTCACGAGTTCAAACAAAATGAACTTTGTTGAGAAAGTTTAGAAGTTCCTCTTCCAAGTAAAGACAATCCAGCTGAATGCTAGACAGCAAGTGAAGCTTGTTCACAAGGGACAATGTTCTTGAAATGCAGCCAGACTTAAGAGCAAGTTAATCGAGATCTAGCAGGAAAGACAGGGCTGGACTGTGTGCAGGCTGGGCTGGGGTGTGCACAGGCCCCACCATCATTCCAGTGCCAGCAGCCCCCGGTGCTGCATCCCATGGGACACGGGGGTGAGAGCAGGGGTGTTGTGGGGAGGAACGGGCCAAAGGGCCAAGGTGACCCAGCTCAGGAAGCTCTTGACTCAAACAAAGGTGCTGTGCATTTAATTGATTCTTCTCAACTATTCCCATGTCTGCCTTTTCTGCACTTTCTCACAAGGACGTACCCCTCTCCTGCTCCCAGCACCACGAGGGAGACCACCTGCCCCATCAGCCCTTCCAGAACCATGCACACGAGGTATTCACCCCCAGCCAGCCATCGGGAGGAGGGGAAATCAACCTCCCTCTCCTCCCAGGTTCTGCAGAAGTTGACAGCAGTTTGCATTTAGTCTGCTAAAACCCCAGGCTAATTGGACAAAATTAGTGACATCTTTAAAAGGTAGGAAGAGAGCTGAATAACGCTGATCTCTTTATCGTGCTGTCTATAATTACAGCAAAAAATAGGATGTCAATGAGAAAATGAACTACAGAATTGAAAATCCCTTGTTAATGACTGCGCTCGGATTCCTCGCCCTCCGTCTGCCGGGGAAGTTTGGCTTCAGCTGCAACGTGCACATTGTTCACTTGGCAGCGTCACTCCTGCGCCTGTTTGAGTGAACAATTTCCCCCAACCATAGTGAGTCTTGGAAAGACATTCACCAGTGTCTGTGGTGCCTCTGGGGAGCCCCTTGGAAGACAAGGAAAAAAAGCCTCAAGATACTGTATGTCAGTCTATCTCTCGCTATAATTATCTTTATTGATTGGGGAATCATTTACATTTCCATATCTCTCTGTTTCCTGTTAGTGCTTCTGTTTAGATGTGTTCACGGATCAGATTTCAAGAGATTTCATCTCAGGGTAAAAAAAAAAAAAGCCTTGTTATGTATGAACTATATGCAAATCTCCAAAGAGAGGTGGTGGGTCTTTGTGGCAAGAAATAGCACCAGGAATCAGAAGAGAGGAAGCAGCCGTGTCAGCAAAGCCATTTTTCACAGCACCCCCAACGCACCGCACGGATTTCTCCCGTTTAGTGGAGCCCAGTATTTACTCAAAAGACATCGGAGCAGAAATGCAGGAGGACACAAAGCCACCAAACCAGAAATTCTTCTTTCCTGTAGGTTTGCAGCGTGTCCCGAGGGGAAAAAAACAGAAATATCTGCTTTACTCAGGTTTGGAAACCATCGAGGATGGCTCCTCGGAGTGCGCTCTGCCCTAAATACTTGCTTCCTTCTGTTGGCAGAGGTCCTGCTGTGTTCTTTCTGGCTACCCCCTGTCGTGTAGCTCCATGTGGCTTCTGCTGCTTGGCGGTGGCAGAACGTAACCAGCTGAGATGCCTCCTCACCCTACACTGCTGTGCCATGCAGGATGCCTTCAGCCTTGGCTCATCTTTCAAGGGCAGCTGTGTCTGCCCGTTTGCTGGTGGACACTGAGGGGGTGTGGGGAAGAAAAGGAGTGGCAACAAGACTGTGTCGTGACCAAAGCTGTGCACTGGCACCGGCTGGAGTGAGATTCTGGGTGCAGCACTGGCAGTCATTAGCTGGGAACCATTATCCCTGCAGGGATTAAAACTGCAGCCTTGCCCTGCAAGCGGATGGGGGGGAAGGGAAGAGCAGGAGAGGGTCTTCTGCATCCCCACCCACTGCACCCTTCTGCGTTAGAGGCTTTCAGACACAGCACATCAGGGCCAGATGTGGACATGTGCAGTGTAGATGAGAGCGCTGCTTCCCTGAATTGACTGGGAACATCCCAGTTACCGGGGTTCAGACCAGTCCATGTCCCCCCAGTCCCCCAACTCAGCAGTTCCAGTATCTCCAGGAACAGCCACCCGCCTTCCTCTAACCAGCCCCTTACATGCAGCCTGCTCAGTCCCACCCAGGCTAGCCAGAATCTGTGCTCCAAAATGGATGTTTTTCACATTAAAGAGCTGCACAAACATTTTATTTCCCATTTGTGGCCCGTTTGCAAACAGCAGAGAATCCACTCTTTCCACCAGAAGATTTGTGTCCGAGGGAGCTCCCAGGCTGACATAAAGCTGCCCATACTTTCAAGAGGCCTCTCTGGTAAGCTCTTATTTCTTGGATTCCTTCCCAAAATGAGGCAGTATCACTTATGGGAAGCGGTGAACAGGAGTGATACGAAGCACTGAGAAAACCTTCCCGTTTCAGCACAGGCACAAGTGTCATGTCTCTACAGAAATATCAATTATATTTCCTGTACAGCTAATGAGATAGCAGTTGGCAAACATTAGCAGGTAAACAGTCAAACACAGCCTAGCACATAGCTTGGGCTTTTTGAATTAGATTTTCCTGGTATGAAAGCATCCCTGAGCCCTGCACCCGCTGGCACGCCCAGATAAAGAGCCCATAATAACCAATGGAGTGAAGTGAAACGCATGAGGGAGCCCCTTCCTCCTCCGGTTCCTGGCTAAACAAACCCACCGGCACCGCGGTGCCTTCGGGGGCTCGACACCTCCAGCGGGAACAAACACCACCCTCGGACGGGCTGGAGCATCATCCCTCTCCCTTCTAACCATGCTTTGATTCCTTACTTTGGCAATCCCACGTGATTCCATCCAGTTAAACCACCCTTTCACCAGCTAAACCACTGCATCCCAGGGGCAGCTGAGACCTCAGAGGCCCCTTCCCCACATCCCTGCACCGGCCGTGAGCACCAGCACCGTGCCCCGTCCAGAGCAGAGGAGATACTTTAAGTTGTGACTTATCTGCTGGCCTCCAGCTGCAGGCGGGGAGATACTCTGTCCACATGAATATATTCAGAGTAATTCTGAATAACTCCAGCATTTAGATGTCTTTATCCTGCAGCGGTTACAAAGCAGCACAGATTTTAAGCTGCATTTCACACGATTTGCAAGGCGAGCAGGGTCCTGCCCATGCCCAGCCTGTGGCTCTGGGCATGGGGCTCCAGCACTGGGGTACTGTGGGCTTTGGCACAGGGTAACAGAGCCCAGGGCACCCACAGCATTCTCCAGCAGTGGCACCAGAGTTACCTGTGGGGCAGTACCTGGTTTACAGGGCAGTGGAGGCACAGCCTGGCCTACTTGACTCCTCTGGAATCACCACCCTCTCCTAAAAAAGCACTTTTCTCCCCACAGTGTGTGTATTTTACCTCATCAGAGCTTCCTTCGCTCATTTTTACTGCTCCGTTCTTTTTGGTGAATATGAGACCATATCTGATTCAGCATTATTATTAATCCCATATGTAGCTTATGAAGGGAGGAAAAAGCAGTAATTAAGTGCAGTCATAAGTTAAAAGAATTGAACGTGTGTTTCTTGCTTGCCTAATATCTGGCAAACGCCTCGTGTTTACTCAGTCATCTGCTGCTGATTCAGCTGAGTTGGGAGGTTTTTCTAACCCGCTGTGTGCTCCCTTTGTCCTGTCCATGGACACACAGGGGGTTTGTGGGATGCCCTTTAGCTCCCCAAATGTTCGGTACCCAGAGGAGCAGCAGCCAGAGCCAGCACCCACCACTGCACACCAGCACATGCGTGCCCTCTCAGGGGCTGCTGACTTCCCCGGCCTAACTCCACAGCAAACAGATTTCAGGCTCAAATCCGAAAAAAAAAGCAAATTTCCCCATGTAAACAAGGACAGCTAAGAACTTGTCATAGGTGGGTGGGAAAGGGGCAGCTGGGGGGGGAATGCTGGAGAGGGGTAGGGGAGAGAGGCAACGATCAGCTGCTCACACAGGTGCTACAGAGCAAACCAGAACAGGGGTCCTGTGCTGTGGGGGGGAAAAATCAAGCTGAAAAGAAAGGGAAGGCTGTAAAAGTTCAGAAAAACAACAGGAAATATTATAAATAAATAAATATCTAAAGAACCCCGAGGGCAGCAGCTTAGAAAGCCACCAAGAGCAAGCACCTTCAGGACTGTGAGGACATTGGGGCCTGCATAACAGAGCAAGCACCTTCAGGACTGTGAGGACATTGGGGCCTGCATAACATGCCCGTGCCCAGCACCTGGCTGGAGCGGTGGCCTGGCCGCAGCTCATCACTCCCCGAGTGCCCTCAGCTGGCTTTCCGGGGGGCCGGGGCTGTGCCTGCCGCCAACCGCCCCCAGCTGAGCAGACAGACGGGCAGATGAGGGCTCGGAGACAAAGCGGGGCTGGGCTGAGGCCTGGGCGTTGGTCCTGAAGCTTAAATCGAGGGTGGATGGGTCGTTTAGGCTTTTGGTGGGGCAGGAACGAGTTCTTGCCGCCTGTGAAGCACTGGTGTGCGGTGCCTTTCGTAGCAGAGGGTACCCAGCTTTGCCTGAGGCTGAAGTTTCTGCTGGTTGCTCGGAGGAACTCATTTCCTGCAGCTGCTCTGGGAGACCATTTTGGAAAGAGCCGTGGCGACGGAGAGCAAGGTAAGCCTTTGGAGGAAAGTCATGAATTAGTAGCAGTGTACTGGCAAGATGTGAGCAATAAGGAGAACACAGAGTTCTGCCTGGTCCTGATGCAGTGAGCTTTCAAGTGGTTGCGAGATTAAGCTTAATCTTCCTGAAATAAGAGTGAGTTATGAGCTCTCTTGGAGCTGTTTCTCTCCCTCAGGCACTGGAAGGTTTTAGAGTTTGCCCTTGCCAGGGTCAAGGTCTGCTTCAAAGCAGTTGACCAGAAGGATGTGGAGTGAGGTGGTGAAAAGCTGGGTGCTCAGGGCAGGTTTGTGCTGCAGAGTCGGTTGGTTCCTGCTGGGTGGTGCAGGAGCCGGTCTTGCTCTGGGGGTGGTATTAGGAGAACATCCCTTCTTTGTATCCTCCTCTAGTGGCTTAACTCTTGGAAGAGCAGCTCCAGAAATGCAAAAAGTTTAACTCGGCGTCACGTGAAGCCCTCGGGAAACCCTGCACTTGCAGGGGCTGTGGTGGGCTCTGCCGTGGCCCAGCTCCCTCTCCCACCCTGGCTCCTCTGGCCCTGTCTCTGGAGCTCCACGTTCCCACCCAGCCCTCCTTCCTTCCCTGCTTTCTCTTGCTATTCCCTCCATCCCGAGGATCATTTTTCAGACAGCCCCAGTGCTTTGCCCTGCAGTCAGACTATTTAGTCTGGTTTTGGTGACCCTGTCTGACTGTTCAAGAATAAGCTCTCAGGTTTCTCTGTTCTCTGCAATCACTACACTTTTTTTTTTTAAAGCAAATACATACCTTTGAGCCTTAGCCTTTCAGAAGGACTTAAGGTGGTCCCATTCTCCTTCCTCTGTGCAAGGAGATATGCTCAGAGTAGCCCTGGGGTTTGCATTCCTTTGCAATTGTGCTGCGGGGGTGCGGGGTTAGCTTCTCCTATTAGTCACTGCAGAGTGGCCGTTCAGTGCTGATGTTTACTCCCAAAAATGCAGAATAATCTAAAAACTGAGCAATGCCCATGTTCTAATACCCAGGCAGCACTTACCTCCGAGCACAAAAGCAAAGACACCGCTGGAGTTTGCCTTGGAGAAGTGATGATACAGTTTTGGTTTGACTAATGTCTGCTGAAAAAGCCCATTGTGCTTTAAGTGGTAATTCCAAAAGCTTTTACAAAACTCCCCCCAGCTCTTTGCTTTGTGCCCCTGGGCCATTGTCCGCAGCCCCCAGCGAGAGCTCGCCTCGCCCCTCGGCATTGTGAGCTGGGTGCCGAGTCAGCAGAACGGGTCCAGCGCGGGATGGCCGGCTGGCTGCGGCTGGTTTTGGTTTAGTTACCATGTAGCAGCCCAAGTAGCTCATCGCTCATCGTGGGCTTTCCATTTTAGACGCCGTTCCGCCAGCATCCGAGAGAGAACCGTTGCTAAATGGGCAGGGGGGGCTTTTTCAAGCGAACAAATGGGCTCTAGGAGGGGTTAAAGCGTGAAACGTCTTTCTTCATAAATAACAAGCAAAGAATATAATTTAAAAATAAACCGTAAGGGACCGGTGCCATAGCATAGAAAATTTCTGGAGCTCCGCGCGGTGGAAGTGTGACTGGACCCGCCGGGGAGGC
>VWZY01003707.1:326783-368358 GCA_013399075.1 Chloroceryle aenea | reverse complement strand
CTTCTTGCTTATTCCCCATGCTTAGAAATATGGTAGTTCACAAGCAACTTAAGGAGTTCCTCCTTCACAGGCATGGATACTTAGCCTTGGTAACATTGAAATAATTGTTTGTCCTCACATCTTTCATTTTCTTCTGAAACAGTATGAAGGTTGGGTCTCTGCAATCGTTTGGCAGATAAATGAGGAGCAGAGGGAGAGATGCTGTCTCAGTGTTCACAGTTAATAAAACTCCTGTCTTGCCTGTCCTAAATTGTACCTGCATTATTATACACTTGGAGCCTCCAGATTCTCCAGCAGGAGTTAACTGTCACCTTCTGAGATGGCAAAATTTGAGTCAGATAGGTTGACTAAGACTTAAGGTCGGGACTATACATTTGCATACACTTTTATTCAGGCACACTAATGAGTGCTGCAAACATACAGTGCTTTCAGGAAGAAGCATTTTTCAGAAATTATGTGGCCAGATATTCAGAATATTAATTTAATTCATTTTCAGGCATCACAGGAGGAAAAAGGCTGGAAGGATCTCAGGAAAGAACTTGTAGAGCAGACAGGGATTCTTTTAGGAGCATGTTATTTTTCAAGGAGACACTTGTCAAAGAAAGCTATGTCAGGTACGACAATAGTACAAAATGGTAGCCCATCCACCTCTGTGATTAATGGAGTAAGTCCCTTCCAGAAAACAGAGTTAATCAGATCTTGTGAAATGTGCCCAGTTTAGAATTACAGAAAAGTGCAGAATAGCTAAGAATTCATGAAGCTGTTGATGTTATCTGGGAAATAACAATAGAAAATGCTGGGTGATTGAACAGAAGATCTAATCCATGCACCATTTTCCTGAACAGAATTAAAAGTCACAGGATCCACTAAGTCCAGCCTTGTCAAATTCTTTGTAGGGGAATGTGAGGCAAAAAGCCTACTTATAAGATTTGTGATAAAATTTTCTGTATAAAGTATGAATCACTCAGCTTCCAGTTAACTGATTTAATTACACAGAATAATAAAGCTACCTTGCTTCATCACCCATGAGGAGGCAGATGAGTAATTCTGCAAATGGTCCATGTCTTAAATTATATTTATAAATTATTGTGCTATATTGTGTGATATTATAAATATTATATTTCTTATATATTATACTATTGTGTGATATATATAAATTATTGTGCCAGTGACCCTGCCCCACAAAACCAATTATCTTCTATGACTATTCAATAGCAGCTTACTCTAAAAACTGTTCCCACTTACAAATATGGGAAATATTTTGATCTGTTTGCTCTTTGTTCAATTATACTGATAAACTTTCCTAATGGGAATGGAGTACCTAGCGCTTTTTTGTCCCTTTTCGAAACGTGTTTTGTTTTCTTATGATGATAGAGACCACCATTAAGAAGAAATGCGTGAGTCATGTCCCGTGATAATATTGATAGACCTTGTATCCAAAGCTCTTTCAGAATGTAGCACACGTACTCTGGGGCAAAGCAGACCCATCCCAGTCTCCTCGAGGCTGAACCACAAATTCTCTGGTATTATCATTCCTTGCTGAACACAGAACACATTATCAAAACCAAAGTCCTTCATCACTAAAATCTGTGATCCTAAGCCACAGGTGAAATTGTGGTTTTATTAGGATGTTTCTCTGTAACATGGTGTTGAGCAGCTATTTCTATGGCTTTAGGAATACTTTTTAGTCTTAGACTATTTTAAAATAGCATATATATATATTTGGCTGCAATTTAGTATCGTGTTGTCATCTCAGTTTTGGAAACTTCCTTATAACACCATAAAGGAAATGTGTTTTCTACGATGCTGTTAATCTGGGTGCATGCTGAATGTGGCTTCCAAAATAGCACCGTCACTTACCTGCTAGGATGCCATTAGGGTATCCCACACTAGTGTCTAGGGCTTGGAAACAACATCTCCCTTTAAACACTTAGCTGCACTTTTCAAGTTACTGGAAAGGGAACATCTATTCATAGCTGTGGCAGCATTATGTTCCTCCATATTTACCAGGAATAATTGCTCTCTTCAGTGTTATGCCTTTCAGCCTTGTGGGAACCAGTAGAAAAGCCTCTTCCAAGAGCTGCTGTTACAGGAATGTAATTATTTACAGTGAGGTGTTTTTATTCCTCCTTCTTCATCATCGTTATCTTTTTGTGTTCCCTTCTTTACACATTAACTTTAGTCTTTGCTTGTTCTTTATCTTCTGTTCAACCTTGAGTATCATGAACTATTCCCACTAAAAATGTTTCTGGTTACCTTTAACAACTGAGTGACAAGTGTGAATACAGAACAACGGATGTACTTCAGTGTCTTCAGTAGTCCTGTGTTAGGCAAGACGTGTTTCACACTGAGGTAAGTAATCACTTCTATTCTTCTGCCCAAGACTGAAGAGCATTTGTGTGACTTGAAGAAACAGGTCTGTTGAGAGAAGACAGAGTTATTGTATTGAATTGGGAGCGCACGGATGGGGAGAACCTTGCTTTTAATCTAAACTTAGAGTTGTTTTTAATTTCTTGGCTGGTTACAAATTTCCTATTTTCTTCTGTCCAGACATTGCAGTCTTTTCCTGCCCAAAAAGAAAAGCTAATTTGTGAAAGACAGGATTAAAGTTGGAAAGCCTAACTCATCAGCGACAGCAAACATGCTTTAAGATCTGGAGAGCAGTGATTTCTGGCTACCTGTTGTTTCTGTGATAGTTCATCAGGACAGTACAGGAATTTTGTTCCAGCCTTGAAGGATGCCTAGTCATTATTATGCTGTCTTTTATAGAGACAGTGGTAGGAAAAATATTATATGGTTACAAATTTATTTTTTTTTAATAAGAGAAGAAAAAATTGTAACTCTAGAAACCCTGCAGAAGGCAAAAGTAATTTTGATGTCTTTTAAGATTTGGTTTGAAAACTTCTGGCCCTCTACACAGTAATTACTTCCATTGAGGAAGCGCACACATTCTGTTACTCATGCTAACTACTGATAAGGAAAAGGCAGGAGAGCTCAATGATGAAACATGTTTAATGCTCTCATCTTTCTTTTAGTAAGCCAAACTGGCATCAGTTACAGGGTGTCTTCTGTAATCACCCCCCCCACTGCAACTTGAATATTCCTTCTCTTCTTTCCATCAAAAATAACAAGGTAGTGACTTATGTCTTGTCCAAATGGGCTTCACATGTTATGTCTTGAGTGGCAGGCAGGCAGTTAGGCAATAGGCCACACAGATAAGTAAAAGAAAGGAAATAGCCTCATTTCTTCAACCTGGTACTCACTATGAAGACTGAGGGAACAGGTGCTGCTATAAATATGAGGAAAGGGAAGGAGAAACAGCTTGTCTGGATCATTGTCTTGAACCCTAGACATGCTGTTTGTCATTTTAATTCTGATATCTAGAATTGCCAGCTCTTCTTCAGTCATATATTGGCATATTTGGCAGCAAGACAATGAGGGAAGAGGGGATAAATTCCAGCATATTTCCTGCCTCCTAGCCATCTCTAGCTCTTGAGATAATGCTGTAAAGTTTGTCAGTGAGATAGGATAAACTTCAAAGTACATGGATAAAAGTTGAAATCTTAAATACTTTAATATTTTTACAAAATATGATTTAAAAAAACATTTATGATTACGATAGTTAGTATCCGAAAGTAGCAATATTGACTGTTGTCCTGATTTGAGTGAGAATAGAACTAATTCTGTTCAGTGATTTTACTTTTCAGTTTTCTTCTCACTAACTGCATTTTCTGAAGTTAGCAGCCTGTTTTCCCAGACAGTGTCTGCTGCTGGCAGTGATAACACCCCACGGTTAGAGTTAGCACCAAGGATTGGTGTGCAGACCAAGGCCACTGATGGATCTTGTGCACCTCACTGGGGGGTGCAGGAAAGTGAAAGGCGGTACCTGCAAGGAGGAGTGGAGAGGGCAGGTGACCCCAAACTGACCACTGAGATATTCCAGACCNACTGATGGATCTTGTGCACCTCACTGGGGGGTGCAGGAAAGTGAAAGGCGGTACCTGCAAGGAGGAGTGGAGAGGGCAGGTGACCCCAAACTGACCACTGAGATATTCCAGACCATATATGTCATATTGGGAATAAAGCAGAGGGATCCGAAGGGTCTACAGGCTTTTTCCTGGGCTCTTCTCCCCTCTTGGACTGCTTCCTTGGAGTATCCAAGGAGACTGTCCATTCTGCCTTTGATCCTGTGTTCCTGAATCCGGTACCAGAATCCAGCTCCTGAACACAGCTCCTCTCTGCTGCAGGGTCCCGTCTGGGACCCCCCAGTGCCTGCTCCACAGCACCAGTGGTGACAGTGATGTAATTACCATCAGGGGGTTGGATTCCATACTGGTTTTGTATGTATTTGTACATATTCTATATTATTATTATTATTGTTATTATTCTCATTAAATCTGTTCTAGCTTCCTTTTCTAATTGCTAAGTCACTTTCCCTTATTCCCTTTATTTTCCTCTTTGGGGAGGGAGGGGGGTTAACAGAGAGCATCTGTTATAGGTCTAAGGGGCTGCCCTGACTCTAAACTGTGACAACTGTTAATTTTGACTTAAATTTTTGCAAAAGGCAACCAGTTCCATCTGAGATAATAGACATTGTACCAGATACAACAAAACCTTTGTAAATGTGTTCTTTATGTAGGAAATTTATTCTTATACAACTTCCTGGTATTGAAGTCAATACAAATTTCTCTAACTTTACCTGGTACTACTTTAGGTTTACTTTAGTAAAAAGTTGAGTCAAACAGTGAGGCCAAAATCAGATAATCTATATTTTACTGTATGTCAAATCAACATGCCTAAAATATTTAAAAATCTAGGCACACTTCATATTTTCAGAGAAATGGCCAAATGTGAAGGATGTGGTATGGAGTTTACAAGGTTTTAGAATTCCTTTAAAATGAAGGCTAAATTGGCTCTGGGCAATGAACTGTAATTTATGTCCTCTTGGGCTGCAGTGCCTGAAGTATAAAACTTTTACTGAGATTTTATTGTAATTCAGCATTAGCACCGGCTGTCCTTTGGCCACTTTGAGGACATTTAAGATTGACTTTTGCTTGGTAATGTTGAGTGAAAACAGCTCTCTTTTTGTCTGTTATGACTTCCTTGGCATCTGTATCAGGGGATGAATAGATCAAGTCTGCCTAATTTCAAGTCTCCATTTCAAGAATGACAAAGAGAATAATACCTGATACAGAGACACCAGTGGTTTACTAATCTCTGCCTTTCTGATTTTTATCAGCCATACTAAAATCAACATTCATGTGGAGAAATAGCTTGTGTTCAATGATTTTTTTTCCCTCCAAAAACTGACATAGACAAGTTTTTAAAATATAAAAATAAAATTTGAGGTTTATAAAAGTCATAAGATATTGGGAGAATCTTTAGAATGTGCTAGGGCCTTAGTGGGTTCAAAATATGACAGCCACTATTTCTCCTTTATTTGCCTTCTCTCTAGAGGAAATCAGATTGGCTCAACCCAATGTTAGTTGTTAACCTATTCAAGCAATTGTAGACAATAATACACTATATGTATTATTGTAGAAAAATTAATGGTTTGGTACAGTGTTCTTTGCTGGGTAATGAGAACACAAGAAAGATATAAAATGATCATTTAAGAAAAACCCAGAGATTTCCATACAATATATATACCATCAGTAACCAAAGATAAAAAAAAAAATAAATTGACTGTTCCTGGTAAAGCTAGAGGGAAGTCAACAATAGTTACAAAAAATATAAATCATCTGTATCTTTTTCTTTGCTTCTACTGAAATGTTCTTTAGACTTTGGTTAACAAGTTCTAACCAAAATTGGAAAGAAGATACTTTAAGGAAGCTCAATGGAGTTTTTTTTTAAATCACATAATACCTGGAAGTTGCAAATATAAATTATGGTGAGACAATCCCATATTTATTTAAGTGGACTCGTTAGCCAAGTCTGGACTATAGAAGTGTTTTGATAGAACATGATGTGAGAGGGGGAGAGCTCTCAACGCGTATGTTCTTATTCTTATATTTAATGGTTTATTAATTCTAGGAAAATATAATATAAAGTGCAGCTGAAAAAATGCACAGAAAAAAAGTGAGACAGACAGTCATCCCTGTAGAAGACAGTAAAGTAAAAGGATATGATTGTGCAACTGCAGTAGTCTACAACATGAAAACTTGGGTTTTAACACGTTTTCAGCAAAATTTTATACCATAGCCATTTCTGTCAGATCTCTAAGTAGTGTTTTTCTGAATTCCAGCAGAAATGAACTGCATTAAGAAATCAAAACTTTAATTTGAAGTAGGAGGAGAAAGGGGAGAAGGAAGTACTCTAGACCTTGTCATTGTTGAGAAAAATGAAATGTAACACTACTTCAGAGTAAGGCCTGAGAACTCAGGGTAATAAAATGAAACTTTAAGAAATTGGCATAAAAATCAAGATGGTGCTTGACCTACTAGTCTTTGAGTGTATAGGGAATTACAATCCTGAACTGTTCTGCTAAACCTAAGTGTATTATGTTAAGATAGTAGTACAAAGAAAGACCACTCCACAGAGAGGCATATAGCAAACAGATGATATGTACAGAACGATTAAAGAGAAGGTAATGTGGTATTGATCACTAAAAAGGCTGTCCAATAAATCTAACTCAATCTCTCTTAAAGTAAAGGCATAAATATTAAGGGGAATAAAAACTTAGTTCATAAGGGTAACAGACCAAGAAGCAATAAGCAACATGAGCTGATGATGGAGGAAAAAGTATGTCAGATAAACATGATTAATATTTTTGAGATTGAATTACAGAAGGCTGCAATGGAACAGATGTAATTTGTACAGCTGTCAGATCCTACTCCTGTTTATACAGATGAAAATCTCAACTGACTCTGTTGACATCCATTGATTTTTTTCTGATCAAACTCAGAAAAAAGTGAACATACCTGTAGTCATCACTGAAACATTTTCATTGTAAATATTCATTCAAATGTGGCTATGCATATTAGCATAGTCAAGTAAATTTATACATCATAAAAAGAGGTTAAATGTATAGATCTGTGGTTCTGGGGGAAATAGGAAATAACTGTGGATATTAATAATGCAAGCTTGTTTTGACTTCAAAACAAGATGGTCTAAATGATAAGTTCCTAAAAGATATTGTGTTTACTGAGAGGGCATGGTGCACTTGAGGAGCTTGTGCCACATGTTTTATGGTCTGTGATGTGGCATGAGGGTGTGCCAGGAATGCTGGAGAATGCAAACGATGGGAAGGTAATACCAGAGGATTGAAAAGGCTTGGAGGAGACAAACCTGTAACCTCATTCATCCTGCAAGGAGCAGTCCTCAGGAGTGGTCTTCCCTCAAAAGTAATCCCTAATTTTGAAGGGAACAAGCTGGAACACCCCAGATCAGAGCTGCAGGAACTCACAAGTCTTGCTTCCAGCACTTGTCTGTTCACCAACAGAGATACATTGTGAATCGCAGGGCAATCCAAGACAATTTACTAGTGCCACAGTGTTCCAAAATGTGAGCAGTTTCCTTTTTGCAATGGGTATTAATATCCCCTATACAATGTCTTAAATGCTGATAACATATGTACTCAGATTATGAAGGATATTAAGCTGTGAGGTAGTGACAGGACAGTAATATTTGATTTAAGTAGAAATATGGGTAAGAAAAGAAAATCACTTTACATAAGAGTTATTTTATAGCTTGTCCTGGTTCGAGTGAGAACAGAACTAATTCTGTTCAGTGATTTGACTTTTCAGTTCAGTTCTTCTCACTAACTGCATTTTCTGAAGTTAGCAGCCTGTTTTCCCAGACAGTGTCTGCTGCTGGCAGTGATAACACCCCACGGTTAGAGTTAGCACCAAGGAATGGTGTGCAGACCAAGGCCACTGATGGATCCTGTGTACCACACTGTGGGGTGCAGGAAAGTGAAAGGCAGTACTGCAGGGAGGAGTGGAGAGGGCAGGTGACCCCAAACTGACCAGTGAGGTATTGCAGACCATATCATCATAGGAATAAAGCAGAGGGATCCAAAGGGTCTACAGGCTTTTTGTGGGCTCTTCTCCCCTCTTGGACAGCTTTGCCAGCTTTGATTGGCCTGGCTCAGGTCCTCTTTCGGTTCCTTCCTCAGAGCACCGAAGGAGAACTCTGTCCATTCTGCCTTGGATCTCAATCAGTGTGTTCCTAAATCCGGTAGCAGAATCCAGCTCCTGAACACAGCTCCCCTCTGCTGCGGGGCCCCGTCTGGGACCCCCCAGTGCCTGCTCCACAGCACCAGTGGTGACAGTGATATAATTACCATCAGGGGGGTTGGGTTCCATACTGGTTTTGTATATATTTGTACTTATTCTATTTTATTATCATTCTCATTACATCTGTTCTAGCTTCCTTTTCTAATTGCTAAGTCACTTTCCCTTATTCCCTTTATTTTCCTCTTTGGGGAGGGAGGGGGGTTAACAGAGAGCATCTGTTATAGGTCTAAGGAGCGACCTTACCCTAAACCGTGACATAGCTCTAACAAATATAAGGATTATTTTGAAACTGCTTTGGATAATGCTGGATTTCAAATTCCCTGTAGTAGATTCCAGTGGAATGTGTGAGAGCTGTCAGTGTATAAACACAGGTTTTGAAGTAACATTTTGGCTCATTGAGCCCTGTGTTACTGCCACCAGCCATGACATACAGTCCTCTCTATAAAATGGAACCATAAGTGGTGATAAGCTTCAAAATTATGAAGTTAGTACAAAGGGATAGAATAATTAGAACTTAGTAGTGTCTATAGCATAGGGCTATTTTTAAGTATACTCAATGCACAGAGCTCCAAATACTGAGGAAAAGACAGTAAGACAGGAGGGCACAAAGTTGTTGCTATATAGCTGGAAGGAATTATTTGATTGCTATATTACTGCTCACCCTGAGTTTATTCCTAATTTGACATTTATACATCAAGAGGTAATATCATGTTACAAAAGCAATTAAAGTGGCAATAATCTTTTTCTTAATCATCTCTTTTCTATTCTAGATTCCTTTTTCTCAGTCAGGCAACTGAATTTTCACAACATAGGGAGATTAGAGAGGCAAAGGTTTAACACAATAACTCTTTAACTCAGAGGACTATGCAGTCTTTGTTTCTCACTGCTGGATATTTAGGATAACTACTGAGTATATAGACCTTTGGAAATGCCAGTTCTGAGAAGGAACAAGCATGCTGTGAGTGAAGGAAATGGAGGGCTAATGAGGCTTTTGTCAGATGTCTTTCTCTGCCTGTTGGGTAGCTCCCTTTCTCTAGATTGCTATTTAGCCTACAGAACTCAGGGAAACATATTGTCTCAATCTAAGTTTTTACAGTGCCTTGCTGAGCATGGGAGCCTTACATCATAGAGTGTTTGCTTTTCTGATTACTTAAATATAGTGGGAATTGCCTTCTGTGCAGCTTTTCTTTTCCTTCCTGGTCTCCAGCAATAGCGCAAGCCTAAGTAGAGAGAGGGTCAGCTTTCTCCCCGAGGACAGGGAATCCTAAAGAAAAACTCTGAGCATGCAGCAGTAACAATGTCTATCCAAGACACGTGGGACCACACTATGTCTTATCCGCATGCTTCGTAGCTGTGTGTCACATTGAATGCTGTAATAAACCTACAGACAGCATGTTCAGGAACTTGGTATTTTCATCCCTGGTGAAGAACAGCACTTAATGAATTCAGTGGGAACAAATAAAGACAAGGGGGACATGGCATTCACCAGTGCCCAGGTTGGAAGGCAGCGATGTTAGCTGTGGAGGGCAGCAAGAATAAACATCTCCTTCCCACACAGCTCTGGCAATGGAGTTGTTTCTGTGCCCAGTTCCTGCTTTCAGGGCACTAGCTGATGAGCAGTTATAGGAATTTGTGCATTAGCTCTGCCTTTGTTCTTCTTAAGCTTAGCTCACCTTTTTCTTCATCCCATTTGAAGGGCACCATAGTAAAGCACTATGCTGCCTGTCACTGCAATCCTAGGACAAGTCCTTTAAACCCTGCCATCTTCTTTTTCCCAGGAAAGTAAAAGTTAAATAATTTTTCAGTGCTAAAAACAGAGTAGAATTTTTCTGAGAGCTCACTTGTACACCTGGATGTATGTGGCTTCCTCCAGCTGACATGGCTGCTGACATTCTGACTCATTGCTCTTCCTTGATATCACAGAGAACATTTATTTCCAGGCACTTTTACTCTAAGAAACTGACTCTGTGAGCATAGCTCTGAATAATAACCCCAACAGGAAAAAAAAGGACATCTGTTCAGGCCTTCCATGAAGTGACAGTAATATCAACTTAATGGAGAAAACTTCCAATGGGAGACTATTAAGCTTTCCTGAATAAATTAATGTTATGCAGTTTTAGTGGAGGTCTGAAATAGATGTGAGAATTAAAGAGGATATAAAACCTAGGTATTCTGTGGAGCTTTACTTGAGTTGATATAAAATTCTCTCTTTCAGATGATTGCATAAAAGTAAACTGTATTTTTCAAGCTGGCTTTAATAATCTCTGTGAACTGAAGTGTATTACAGAAGGAGAGCTTCTAAAGTATGACTTTAGTTGATGAGTAGAGGTGTCAACAATCAGCTCTGTGAGATGACTACATTCAGCTGGATCAAGCAATCACCATAAATATCGGGACTGAAAAGAGTTAGTTGGGGTGAAGTGGTTTTAGGATTTGTTCCTTATTGGTCTCATTCCATTCTAAAGTAACTGTGGATTGCATCTATGCTGGCTGGTTGTGATCTCTAAAGAGTCTGTATGTTGGGATTGGCATAGTGTGCTCAATTCCTGCCCCTTGTTCATGCCTAGTAAAATCAAGACTGTACCTGGAGGGAAGGGAAATGGGTATAAAGGATCTGGCTACTCCAGTTGTATGTATGCTAAGGTAAGTAGTGGATTGTTTGTTTTTTTCATTCCTATGAAACTATGTCTGTTAATTTAGGTTCCCCTTTTTACTGCTGTATCATGCCAGAACTTCAATTTGTTGTAGCAGCTTCAGTATGCTGCCGAGTAATAGTTTTTCAAATATTTGAGTGACTGTTCAATACTTGTCATCTCTTTGAAATGTCTGCAGGTGACTCTTTCAATACACTTTCAATACACAATGTTCTACAAAATCTGGGTTTTTTTGTGTCTCTTTGGGTTGGCCGTGGTATAATCTTTGTGTGGACTTTCTATAGGCTACTTTATGCATTGTATGCTGGATAATTTAAGGAACCCATTATTGCAGCTATATGAAAATGTATTATTGTTTCTTGTAAAAAAAAAAAAAAGATAGAAAGCACAAAACATTTTTTCAGTTTAATGAATCTTTCTGAAATTGGTTCCCATAGAGGAAAAGGAAAGTTAGTTTGCCTGACCGTGAACAAAAAATCTCTGTTTAGGTGGTTTATGTGGTATGATTTCTATAGCTAATCATGTGCCTGGACTCTCAATTGTAAAAATGAACACTTATGTCACTTTAAGTAGTTGCCATGGAAATCCTCACAGCATGAACCTCTTCACTGAAGACCTTATGGCAGATAAATTAGGACTATAATTTCCCTAAACGTATCAGGCACTAGAGAGAAAGAGGTTTTGCACATGCCAAAGAACTACTACTTTCTTGTTCTAGTAGATGTTTCCTAACCTTACGTCTTCAGATAAATGAATGTCAGATACTATTAGTGTGCGTTTATTTGAGAAAGCAATACAGTGAATTAATCAACTTTTAGATTCTACTCCCCTAAAACATTTTGAGATTAAACTTCCCACTCCATAGACTTGTGTATGTTGAGCTTATAGGAATACAAATATGGGATATGTTACTGTCATGTGAATGCTTTCCATTGTTCTACTTTAGAGTCTGTTCTGAACAGACTCTAATCTTTTCTAGAGCAGGGTCAAATGTAAGAAAAATACAAATAGTCTTTCAGAGTCAGTTTATAACTCATTGTTTAGATAATAAGGTAATTTTAGAGATTGCTTTGGATTATAATTTATTTTTAGTTGAATTCCAAAATAATGTGAAAGAAGTTAGTTAACTGTCTTTTTGTTGTCGGTTTGGGTCTCTTTTGTTTTCTCCCTGGAGATGTCCTTATTGCTCTCCAGTGACGTCTTCTAGATTTATCTAGATGTTTACATAACATGTGGAAGCTGTTCCTTTTCAAGAGAATGCAGCTAATAATTTCTGGGGTTATTTTCAGCTGTCATAAGAATGTTAAAGCATGCAAGGTTTTGTTCTATTATCTTGAATGAGGAACATTGTTAAAATGATATTATAACCTGCAGATTAAAAGTGTCATATTTGTGTGCTGATGGAGTTCCATCATTGTGTCAGGATTTAGCCATAATACATGTGTAGATAGTGAGCTGAATTATCCTCTGGTGCAGTGCTGTGAGATCAGGGTTATTCCATTACCTACATATGTACATAAACACAGCTGAGAGTAGCATTTATCCCAGTATAGACATATAAGGAAATTAACAAAATGGTTTCAATGCAAAATGGAAAACATCAGTTTAATGATAAAGCACACAGGCTGTATAAAATAATTAGTAACACAGGTTTTCAAAATATTTTCTGTTGTTTCTGTGTGGCTTGCTTGTAGGCAAGATGAATACTAGAACCTTTCACACAGAGTATTTTTGTTAGTCCTGCAGGGCAAGGAACTTGAAGATGACTGTGCATGTGATTGTACAAACTGTATTTATCTCTGTCCAGCTCCCACTGCACTGATGTTGCGGTCCTGGAAATAGCATCTGTGACTAACTTAGTGCCAGCTGCAGCAAAGGCCAGTCTCAATTATGGGTGGAGATGGCACTCATGGTGGGTTAAAGCACACGGATAAGCAAGAACAGAAAAGAAGTTTGCTTTGCTACTCAGCAGCTCCTCCCATAGTATATAAAAGGAGTACTTCAGCCTCCTGAGCTTTCAGTCTGCTTCTCCATTCACTATGTTCCTTTTTAAAATTGAGTCTGTGTAGCTTCCTCTGCCAGACACTCTGGCACAGTTCCTGAGGCACTTAAATATCATTGCGGATTTGGGCTTCTGAACCTACATCTTATTTCCTTCTGAGGGGGAGGAGGCTTTGCAAGTAGAGTTAATTTTTCTATAGAGGAAATAAATGCCATGAAACCTTTCTATTAGATTAAAGCTGATAATAAAGAACCCTAATTTTTGGCCCTCCATGAGGAATGTCTGTGAGCTGTACAGCCCCCACTGCCTGGGATGCTGTGAAAAGACTGGGTTAGGTGGAGCATTTAGTGTAGCTGGCTTGCAGTGAAGCCCAGGATAGTTCTTCCCTTTTATATGATCTGTGTTTTCTGTCCTCCAGCAGTATGCATGGAGTTTATCCAACCCACAGACAACACAGATGTAGATGCTTCATAAAAGCTTCTGAAACATCCTGTGTCTGACATAAATAAAAATGACCTTTAGTATCAATCTCTCTGACTGCCAATAATGGGCTAATCATGTTACAAAACGCCAAGCACACACAGTATGCTTGGCACAAATTTCACTAATATGGGAAAGATACAACTAATTGCTGTATAAAAATACTCAGAAAACATATATAGGTGTGTTTGTGTGTGTATATATGTGTATGTATATTTAAACTCTATGCAACAGTATTTTGGGGGATGCAGAAGAGAGTAACATTTTTAGAACCCAAATAATTTTGCTCCATCTTCCCTGTAATTTATCTCCCAAACGAGGGACTTTTTTTCTAATTATTATGATTTTTCATTTAGCTATGTAATGGACATGTACATGCACATATTTAGCAACTCTAAAAATACAAACCTGTCAAAAAATCATCAAACATGTGGTTCTGATACAACTCATAATGCATTACCAGGCCAAAGATCTTGGAGATGTATTTAACCTAGAGCAACAGAAATTTATAAAGAATTATTTTACAATTTGTAGACCCAAAATAGGAGAGCTGTCTGTGGAAAGCAATCTGATGTGTGCATTGGGATTCATTTGCCTAATGACTTTGCTGTTTCAGGGCTTGTTTCTGGAAAGGTGCAGAATACAAACTGACTGCATGTGTGTGTATATATTACCCTACCTTTTAAGCTTCCATTAAAAAAACGATGACATTAAAAAAGAGAGATTTTATGCACATTTTTTGGACAATCACTAAAAATATTGCTGCCTGGATTCAGCACAGGATCCTTCTGTACAAGATCATGTTAGGGCCCATAGATCAGGTATTTATTCAGAGCTGCAGGATGGATACTAACTTTGTTGTCTTCATTATTACTCTAAAATCAACAATTTTACTTTGGGTCCAACCAGCTGTTATTCTGCATATTTTGATGATGAAGTAACAGACCAGGAGGTGATGACCTTCATTAGCCTGGTGTTAATTCAAGCGGACTCTTGATTACTAACTAAAAATAAATAAAAAGAAACCCTAAAGCCCTGAAATTTCTGCATTAAGAACATGAGCTGCTGTAGGAATTTGTTAAATAGCTTCTTTTGATAATATGCAGTGATGGTGGGAGGGTTGCTTTCTGTGCATCTGTTCCATAAAGAAATGTGGCTGGAGAGCTGAAACTAGAGTACAATGAATGTTTTTAACAATAAAATGAAAGTATTTATTTAAAGTATTTACTGCAACAAGACAAGACTGGTTTACAGATGTAAGTCCTATGTGGGTATGATGAAAGAGTTTACTACAACACACCTGATTTTTACTAGTGCACTGATCCAGCTAGCCTAAATTGCTGTCTCTGGTAGAGTTTACTTCAAAGGAACAAGCATGATCCAAAACTAAAATTATTCTTCGATGGAGGAAGACGAATTCCTCTCTCAACTTTTACAAGCTGTCAGTTCATACACTGCAAGATGAAATTAGTGTTAGATCATTATCTTGAGTTAACTGTTTTGTGGGTCGGGTTTTATTTGTTTGGTTTTATTGTGTGTATGGTTTTGTTGTTGTGTGTTGGTGCTTTCTTGGTGTTTGTTTTCTTTGGTTTTTGTTTGTTTTAAATTGGATGATCTTAACCTCTGCAGTTGATCTCTGATGTGTTTATATGATCTGTGAGGGTAATGGTTTTCTCTTGTAGTTCTCTCAGAACTATGAACGTAAATGTTTTGCATGAAGTTGTGTTTTGTAGGTTTTATTTCAGTATTATAGAAATAGCTGGTGAAAACTTAAGCTTTATTTACTGTACTGGCATAAATTATTTTTTTAACTATTATAATTACTTCATGCAATACTAGTTGTTTTGAACTGGCACTGATGTATAATGTAACCTTGTTAATCAACATTTTTGTTAATAGCTCATATTTCAACACTTAAGGAGGAATATAGCAAGACACTATTTCTGTAAGTCATCGTAGCTCAAAATAAGAACATAAGTAGCCTATTAGGTCAGATCTGTCTGGGCTAGTGGCAAGAGCAGACACTAATTACTTTAAATATTTTTGATCTATAGTCCTAATTTATATGAACTGAAAGACTGTAAGCAGAAAGTTACTTGTTCAATTTGA
Source organism: Chloroceryle aenea (assembly GCA_013399075.1). Taxonomy (NCBI): domain Eukaryota; kingdom Metazoa; phylum Chordata; class Aves; order Coraciiformes; family Cerylidae; genus Chloroceryle; species Chloroceryle aenea. The sequence goes on along the minus strand of VWZY01003707.1, from coordinate 352,876 downwards.
AGTACTATAATAATGATTGTATCACTCATACCATTTAAATGCTATGATAAAAGCAAAATGTATCAATAGCTAAACAAGTGAGGTTTATCTTTCTCTACAAATTTTACAATTTTTTTTACTGAGATTAAACGTTTTAAAAGCATTGTTCAATCATAATGCCTCTTGATACTTTACTCAACAACTGGCAGGACTGGCCCACATCACCTTTTCCCACTTGAAATGAAGGGGAAAAACTCCTGCTAACTTCCAGGATAGGTGAGATTCAGGCTTGGCATAGCTCTCTGTGGATAACTGTAAGTAGACTCGAATTCCTTTTTGTGTGTTTCTAACCTTTCAAATCAGTTCCAGCTTGTATTCTGGGCAATCCTGTATATTTGTAAAGATAATAGTTACTTTATGGAGCCTAGTGCAGGTATGGCTTCTGGTCTGCGTAGGCTTACTGTAATACCACTTAGAATATAGATTTGTATACAGGCTTTGCTTTTGAGTCTTAGAGAAACAGTGAGTAACAGATGGACTGTCTCTGCAATACTGTACTAATGAGGTTAGCATAATCCTGGCAAAATGTAGTAAGTTTATTAAATATACGATGACACTGTATCTGTATGTTTCAGATAGAAAACGGGTGCCCAAATCAGGGTGCAGGTGCACCTTACACAGAAAAAGCTGTTAAAAAAAAAGTCATGTATATGTGTAGGGCATTGTTTTGTGCTGGTGTGTTGTTGTGATGTGCATGAATAAACATATTTTCAACAGGAGTGCATTAGCACACTTTGCAGACAACAAACCTGACTAAGCCTTTGCTACTGACCTAGCCTGAAATCCTTTATGAGGCAGGATTAGCACTGGGGTCCCCAGACTGTGATCCAAATAACTCATGTGCCAGAGGATCTGCTGAGCTGACCACACATACACAGAAACATTGCCTAACAGTACAAAGAGCTCCAGGAACCAAATTTGCATTTGGCCAACTTCCTCATAATCAGAGGAGCATGTGTGCACCTAACAATATATATTATATGGAGGAAGAATAAATCACCTGAAAAAGATTCACTGATTGATCAGTAGCCACTTTGAACTTTTTCGAAGACTTGGAAAAAGAGAATTTGCATGTTTCTAAATCACAATGGTCAATACTGGAAGAAGTAAATGCATAGTCTCTCTCTGTTCTCATGAGTGGAGTGGTAGAGAGGAAAAACAAATCAACTGCAGATACTCTAAAAAGAGACAGGAGAACACAAAAAACTCTTCTAGTACTTGGTATCTATGGCTCTTAATAAATTTATTGCTGGTTTAACCCTGATTCTTGGGAATATTTATGGGATTGGACATCTCTTACCAAGTCTAGATGACAACAGCTCCTAAAGTTAATTGATTACCTGTTCAGACTTGGTTTCTGAGCACAGAAAGCGGGAGAACTCCGTCACAGAAAGTGATGGAGCTCTGGTTTAATGGTCCTAATCTGGTTCTTTCTCTGATTTGAGGCATCTAGCATAGGACTTTGGTAGAATTCAGGTATTCAAGAACAAATTGTTGTAGAAGGACTCAATAACAAACAGGGTTTGAGTAGAGCCTTAACATTAAATTTTGGGAGGTATCCAATCCATAGGTGCCTTAATTTTTATTCTGGAATTTCCATGGCCCTCACAGTCCCTGGATGAGTGAAGAGCTGTTGATTATTCTTGATGATCTGCGTGTTGCTGTGTTTTATTCCATTGTTCAGAGTGAAATATAGAAATACTTCTGTGGTTACCCTCTAACTGGTGGGCTAAAAATATAACAATTTTGTACCCTAAATCCCTCAACCATTGATGTTCACTCAAGGAGTAGGCAGTTCTGCAGACACACCAATACCAATGGTAATCAGATAAATGACTCCCTGTTCAAAGGGTGTATTATTGCTCCTTGTCATGTGTGGTAGCTCACACCCATAATAGCCTTAAGGACTAGGCTCAATTTCTCAAATTATGTCCCCTATTAGTAGGAGGATGTAGCAAAATTCTGCTGTATGCTTTACTAGGAAAGCTAGTGAATTTAAATGTCAGTTACAGATTAATGCCAAGCCATCTGAGTCTTTCTAATCAGAATGAGCACTAGAATAAAACACAAAACTTGTCAAATTAATGAGCTTTGTGATTGATACATTAAATAAATATTTTCTGAACTTAATTAGAATTGCCAAAAAATCAACAAATGGTAACTTTTTGACTTCTCAAACATGTAATTGATAATATTTGCAGACACTTAACCAAACTGCTTTTTGATGTTGGTAATGTGAAGAAAAAAAAAAAGGCAAATAAACAAAAAATATCCTAAACCAACCAAGACTTCAAAACAGTTTGTTACTTCAAAGGAAGAAGCACGATCCAAAACTAAAATTATTTGTTCATGCAATCCCCCTCTGGAATGTTTCTGGAATAAAATCAGGAAAAGATAATTTTGACATTTGTTATCTCTGCAAGAAATAGGAGTGGCACTTAGTAGAAATTTATTATAATTTTTCTCCTCCCTTGTCCTGTAATGTACTTCTTGGTTTTCTGTGACTTGAGCTTTCTGTTGCACAAGAACACCCATGACCCACATGTTCCTGTATTAGTCATTTGACGAGCTGTGTTCTTGTTAGTGTATAGACATCATCCAGCATGTATGCCACATTACTGATAACTGTGATTGATACTTCATTGCTGCATTGGGAAATAGATCATAAATTACCTGAACCAAGTACAGTGGTGATCTAAGTCACACTTGATGTTGTTACAGGTACTGCTTCCTCCTTTACTAATGCATCTTCTTTTTCACAAAGCACTGAGATGCTCCAGCAATACAGCACATAGTTTTTGTGTCTTAAAGGGCCTTTTAGTTAAAGATCCCAGATCTGCAAGCCACTCACTGAAAGCTCCCTACTGTGGGCTGGATAACTAACATTATACCTGATTTATTATGAATGACATAACAGAAAAAAATTGAAGACAGTTACTTAAGTAGGCATAATAGTATCCATCCTATCTCCTTTCCTAAATCTTGCAGCAGAGACTTGTATTTGAAAAACCTCTAACTTATTGTAGATAATTATCATGTATATTATTATATAACCAATCCTACTACTTGGATCTGTTTTCATTTTTCAGATAACCATTGTTCTGGTTGGTTGGTTTTTGTTTTTTTTTAAAGTACTGATCATAGATTTTGCTGAAACTTTACTGGGGGAGGGATGGGGGGGGGAAGATTTTAACTGGGCACAGCCGTTAAATCCACTTAATTCAGTGTAATGATTGTGTGACTATTCAAATTTCCAGACATTCTGACTAAAAGATCATTAACTGGTTAAAATTTAGTTATCACAAAAGTCAACTGGTACAAGATCTAGGTATAAGGCTGCTTGCGTTTTGGATCCTGAGCAATGCATAGAGCAATGCATTCTTCTGTTCTCTTCCAGCAGTACCTAGAAAAATAAAAAGAAAGATGATCCAATGTGTGGTTGGGAACCACCCACTGAAAAAAAAAAAATTAAAACATTGATGCTACTGAAAAGTAGGGAAAAAGAAACATTTTCTGATCACACTTGTTCTCTTTCCATATTGGTGTATCTTGTGATACGTCAGGGCAATATTCTTCACCATTGCTAATATAACCCCAACATCATGACAGGGTGGGTAAGAATGTGTATATACTTGTGGATGAATCAAGGAGAAAGGCACCCATTCTGATCTCAGTTACATGAGTACTGGAATAAAATCAGCTCAATACAGATATTATTTTAACAAAATAGGTATCTATGAATTCAATACTGTTTTTCTTGTAGCCATCACTTTTTTCTATTAGCTGTTCCTGTGCCAATTGTAGAGATGGCCAGAAATCAGTCTGCCACACTGATGCATACAATAAAAGGTGTCTGTTGTACAGATCTGATAAATGTCTTATTGAAATATGAAGTGTGCTGGCAGATCTCTGCACATGCATCATGACATGGTTCTTAAAACACACATTAATTTATTGGACTAAAGAACTGGCAATTAAGATAACTGATTTTACAGAAGTGATGGAAATAATGGTGAAGGGGGGAGGTGGTTATGTGTTGGAATCAGGTGCAGAGAACAGTTCTGTGCACAGCTGGATGGTTTCAGTTCTTTCAGCAAATGTTTTCAGTGCTGTAAAAAGGGTGCAAATGTCAGCACTACTACTTATTAGATTTGTTTTCCTTAAGGAAAGAAGACCATTTTTATCATCTGCCTGTAATTGTTGTACTGCATCACTAATGAGTATATATCATCCTTCATCTTCTTCATGGTGGGCACTTTATCAGCTTATGCCACTCTTCACAAAAGTTGGCAAGTACTTTCCCTTTATGTTTTCTCTGGAAACAATTTTTACTGTTTTGTTTTTGTCTTCTTTGTTTGTTTGGTGTTGGTGTGTGTTTGTTTGTTTGTTTGTTTTTACCTTTACAAATATCACGTATGTCATGATTATGAAACAGACATAAGCATCCTACTCCAGGAAGAGAGCTGCATTTTTAGTCTGGACCCCAAATCTTGCTGAATTTATATTGATTAAGCCTCATCTGAAGCTTAGAGGCTCTGCTGTGATTGCTGATTGGTATATTTGTGCCATCTTTATGCATGGTCTTTTGCATCATGAGTTTTCTTAGTAGTGCTCATCTTTTTTATTTTTCTCATTTTTAAGAGGTGAACTAGAATGAACATCTGGCTTTGTTTCTTCCTGAAGACACTTCTGCCCTGAGGAATAGTGGAGGCTATTGCAAATCCGTCCTTTACAGAGGCTGGGTTTCTGCTCCAGCTGATGCTCAGCCTAATGTGGAATAAAACCGCAGAATTTCTTGTTGGAAGCTGAGAAATCATGCATTGAACCACTGTTCATCTCTACTCACATCAGCTGGGCACGGACAAGCAGGCTGTCACCAGCAGACAGAGTCAGGGTTTTACCATCCATGGTTACAGTTGATGTGCCCTCCTGAAGGGAAGGAATGGATAATCAGCTTTTAATTTTCCATGTCCTGTCACTAACAAAAAGAAAATGCTGCAGGCAAGTAAGGAAATCTTTCCCACTGAAAAGTTTCAAACCTGTTGTGTTTCATGAGGCCTAGCTACATATTCAGCTGATCTTCCCTGTCCATCACTATTAGCATCAATAAAAATATATTTGATGGTTCATTGTTCCCCCTAATAAAGCAGCAACACACTGCCTGACCCTTGTGGGTACACTGCTACCAATTTAACCTGAAAGTTGGTACAACTCTGGAAATTACAGATATAATCTCCTGCAGTACTTCAAATTTCTCTTCTACTTTTCTGATTCCTAATATCTTTTTAAGGTTTGAAAAGCAGCTCACAAGTTAGAAGGCAGTTGACAAAAAATTGCTAATAGGAGTCCATATACACTGGAATGGACTCCTCGTTATCTTGTTAAGCAGAGGAGCCAGGTTCTTGCCAGCAAAAAAGGTCTTGATTGCATAAACTGCTGTTAAGCTGCAGTGTATACAAATATCTTTCAAGATTATTATGTCTTTAATTAGTATTTGATAGTCCCTGTGAATTTCAACAGAACAGGGACTGTCAGAAATATCTGCCTTTCAGGTTAGCCTGACTTGTGTAAATGAAAACTAGCTTTTCTCTATTTTTTTTTCCCTTGGGCTGTAAATGTTTGCTAGAAGCCAGCTGAATGAAGGGCATCTGGATTACCTATCTCTGTGCTTTAGTATAAACAAGTTCTCAGACTTTTTTATTAGCTTATTCTAACTGATTTTAGCTTGAATTCAGTATGAGAACAAGTGCTTCAAGGCAAAAGCAATAGGTGATATTTTTTATCACTTGGAAGCATATATTTACAGAATATACTGTAGGTAGGGTATATTAATATCCTTGCCAACACCTGACTGAGGATGCCAGTATCTGTCCTCAACATACTGGGTGAGGAAAAAGAGACTTTTTATATGGTGGCAGTATTTTACAATTTATTTATTTTTTCATCACAGTTTAAAGCTGAAGGGTGGTGCCTGTTGATCTTTTCTATGAGAAGGAAGGCAATCATTTAGATTTCTGTTGCTGGTGTTAGAAGGTTTTACTACTACTCAGTCTGCTCTGAACTGAAACATCAACTGATCAGTTAACAAGTGTGAATTGTCACGTACCAGCTGCCATATCCAGATATCTGAATTCTTTTTACTTCTGTCAGTTGTTCCTGGTCCATAAGCTATAACCTTTAAAAAGAAATTAAAAAAAGCAGGGAAGAAAAGTGATGGATTCATCCCAGTGACCAAAGTGTACGTATTCATCTTCCTACAGCATTTAAAATATTCTATTTTTACAGAAAAATGTTCATAGAGGATGACGTTATTTTTACAGACATTAAAATTCACATTATGTTTGGTATTCTCATATTGATTCCTACTGATAAAAAGGGAACTGATCACACCTGCCACTCCTTATGCTCCTCTGCATCCTCACTTATCTAGTCCTTCTGCCTCCTCCCACTCTCAGCTTTGCATCTATATCCTTGCTTCTGTTCTTGGAACAGGCACTTCTTCCTCATGAACTCTGGGCCCTGTCAAAAGCCTGTTGAAGTAGAAACGATTCTTAAAAAACCCTGCAGACTGGACCTTATTTTTCTTATTATCTGCCCCTTCTGTGTTGTTCCCAACACTCCCACACTCTGTGTCACTTTCTTGTCAAATGCATTAGAGTCTTCAGAGTGTGACTTCAAGTAATCCAGGGAAAGAATATGTTTTGTAAATTATCATGCACACAGCAAATGGTAATTACACACAAACTAGAATGTGTTTGACTAAACTGAGAAGTGCAATGCTTTAGCACAGCCCAGGCCCTCTGGTGCTGTCCAGTTTTTCTTATTTCCCCTTCATGTAGGTTGGGGCAGGGGGGGAAGAAGTGTATTTACAGACACAGATTACATTTGGCATGAAGAATGCTGTTCAAATGTATAGGGAAGCCAAACACACTTGAGTAGTATTTCCATCATGCTGGTGTTTCTGATCTGGGAATTACGGAGGGGTAACAGGATGGAGAGAGTGAACTGCTTTAATCCCCCCAAAAATGAATGAAGTAAGGTCCAGGATGATTCTGTGAAGGCAAGTATCAGAGCTTGGAAGCCCCTGACCCAAGCTAATCAAATCAATGAATGAACACAGGCATTTCCACAGGGCAGGGTGGGCTAAGACTGAATTGTTTTGTAGGGAAGCATAACTTTCTCATCTGACAATACATTGTTCCTAGGCCTGGATTCACTCAGTCTGGACATTTATCATCTGTACCTTTAAAAATATCCCTCTCTTTCAGAGAAATTAGATGTCCTTACCTCTGTTTCGAAGTTATCTCCAAACATACTGAAGGATTTCTTCTGTTTTATTTCGCTGCGATGATCATTTAACCAACCTTGGAAGGAAAATGGCTCCATAACGGAAGTGGAATTTAGTGGGAAAGGTGTTTCTTTCAGGAGTTCATCTGCAAGGCAGAGTGCTATCAGTGATGCTTGCTTCCCTTGATCTTTGTAAACATTTATTGTTGTTTACAGCATGGTTCCATTATATAGGTATTACCTAGTTTACAAATTCATTGTAACAGCAAACAGTGCTATGGTCGTTATCAGGACTTCCTATCTGAGGTTGTAAGATGCATGTATTATTTGTGTAGCTTTATGGAGTTGCTTCTTTGAAGCATTGTGCATCCACCATTAAAACAGTATGCAATAGACTAACTAGTTCTTCCTGGCATATTCTTTGTTATCTTTCAGACCAGCTTTTGCACTGGTAAATCTGATGTATCATCCCTGAGCCTTTGCTGTGTCACTCTATATATCTCCATATGGAATTATGGAATCCAAATGGAATTGGGCCCCTAGAACCAGGTTACTCTACAGTTTTCATGTTAGTACTGGCTTTCATGTTTGTGGTTTTCTTCTCCCCTATGTGTTTTTACTACAGTGGAGCAAACCAGTTATCACAACCCAAATTTAATAAAATGCCTTTTTTGTGGTGTTCCTGGAGTTGTAGCTGGATTTAATTTCCAGTCATTCTCCTTCATAACTGATTTGATTTATAATAGCTGGAGGACCAAATACAGTTTCAGTGTAGCTGGTGAAATTCAAGATTTGTGCTTGTTGCTGGTACATGAAATTAGCTTTAGTTATTTACCAGCTCACAGTGCAGTGCAGAGACAGCACAATGATCCTAAGTGATCCTAAGTAGTTTGTTCTGAGGTGCAATGGGGGAGGAACACCCATAGAGTAATTTCAAGTAATGCCAACTACTAGATAGCTGTCTCCCAAATGCACTGAGGTAATATACTTGCAACCAAATCTCATCTTGGCACTAGTAATAGAGTAGTTTTCTTTTGAAGAATTGGTGTACTCATTATCCAATATTCTTGTTCTTTTCTAAAGCTGTATTTCACTGCTTTGCAGTATTTTGAATGAATCAATTTTTTTTGTGGAAGGCTATTTTGTGTGCAGTCTTTGAACAATATGTGAGAAGATCGGTGCATCCAAGGGAGAGCAATGTACTAAATAAACTACCATTGCTTAACAGATCATAATAAGCACCGAGAATCTACATCTGTCTCCAGACAATCTGGAGGGGATGTTAACTCTTTTATTATAGAAACAGGTTTTGCCATTTGAATTTCTTTTCTTTTCCATTATATTAAACTATATGGAAGAAGTCAACATGTTTCTGCAAATGATTTGTCTCAGCAATGCCTCTTTCAGGAAATACTGAAAACAATCTGAAGAAATTGCAGCTAAAGTAGGGAATTTTTGTTTGCCTTCAAGGTTTGGGTTTTTTTTATTAAAAAAAAAAGCATCCTACTTTTACATTATTTTATTCAAATTCTTAACATGCTTTTATTGACAAGCAATCTCCCACAGAGAAATTAAGAAGCACCAGAAGGAAAAAGAAAATCTTTACATTAGATTCATTCTAATCAGTGCCTGGAGACATTAACAAGGTCTAGTCTGAACATTCTGTATTTTATTGTCATTGGTGATTTGTTTTCACACTGCAGCATGTCTTTGTGTGGTTTTTTTTTTTTTTTTTTTTTTTTTTTTTTTTTTTTTTTTTTTTTTTTCTCAATATACACAGGTTAATCAGACTTGATATGGAGGCAGTTAGGAATACTTACAGTCTTTGCCCTTAAATGATGGATATGCTCAACTATGTATGTACTGGAAGGTTGTTTCTTGGCTAGGGCAAGATACAAAATAAAAGTCTAAAATATTATGATATATAATCACAAGGCAGAGGAGAAGAAAGATACTTTATCTGAAGGTTCTCAGTGTAATTAGTTGTTCCAACAGATTTTATTTTATTTTTTCAAATACTGTGTTTCACTAATAGTAGCAATGTTTACCTTCTAAAGTAATATGAAGATGAAAAGAGTTTTTTTCCCTTTAGCAACAAAACAGGTCACTCAAATTTAGAATAGCCTTCTGGAATACAAGCAAGTTACCCAGCGGTAGGGCTTTCTACTAAAAAGCATGGCCTAGTTAAGATAGTTGAAAAAACACAAACAAATAAATGCTAAAACTGGTGTATAGCACCCAGGAGGGTAAGAGCCACATAGCAAGAAGACATGAGTATTCTTCTCAGCTCAAGGAAAATTGGTGTATAGCACCCAGGAGGGTAAGAGCCACATAGCAAGAAGACATGAGTATTCTTCTCAGCTCAAGGGGATACATCTTCACAGATTAAGAGTTCCAGCATCAAGCTAAGAAGTAAGTTCAGACTTCATATGTTGGAGAATGAATAGCAAAAAGCTGAGTCACCTGGATGGGTACTGTGATGTTTTAGGCAAACAGAACTATGAATGCTTCTCATGAGTTGCAAGGAATTTGGGATACTTTTTTGTATTCTGATCAAGGAGCTACAGAAATCTATCAATAAAAAGTAACTACAAATTTCTAAGCTCATAGATTAATTTCCATCACTTATTCCCTATGAACATAATTTTGCTGGTTTTACTCTTTCCAGTGAGTTCTTACTCCAGCTGTCCTGATCAACAGGGACAACATGCACAGGACAACAGCAAACAGTGATTGATGCATACTTAGGAACAATGTAAAGTGTAATACAGCCTACTCTTACTTTGGAGCATTGTCCTTTCCTGCTTGTGATGTACAGGAACTTTCTAACAGTTTCATTTACTTCCAAGTGAAGGTGGATTTTAAAAAAATTACTTAGACTTTTTGTTCTTCAGGACAAGAGCTGTCTTTTGACACTTGTCAACAGGCCCTGTTCTGTGATGGGATTTTAGCTTATTACTAATTTTGATGTTAATTACACTTGGCCAGTATTAGCATAACGGCCTTTGAAAATGGCAGTCTGCAGGAAATGAACCTTTAGTGTGGCCCATACAATGATTTGATTACCTGTTACTGCAAAACAAATGAGAGCACTGTGATGATGAAGTACATGGCATATGTCTGCATATTATTAATAGCCTAGTTGATGAAGTCCTCATTTAACCCTGAAATTTATCCCTTGTATTATGCTGAAAGCTGCAGGTGCCTTAGTGCTTATGAACTTGAGCTAATGAGCTACAACGAGGAGGATCCAATATTTTGTGATACTATGCATATCAGAGTTGAAGCCTGGTGCTTCCAAAGAAACTGAGTGTTTCTTATCAGGTTAATGGCTTATATTTAGATACTGCGTATATTTCTGTTTAACCTGTACATTAGGTTTCAATAATAGTGTGAGTTGGTGTGTTTCCAAAGTTCTTATGTTCTAGTATTAGTGTAAAAAAAGGAGACAAGAAGTTTACGGGTGGTAAAGGAAAAAATTTGCCAGCAAAATGCAAGACGGCTATTCTAAGCTTGTCGTCTGAAAGTCTTCTGTATGTATCTCCAAATAATATATGGCTAAGGGGAACAGAAAATCTAATATTTTCTTACATGTTCAGGAGAACCATTTAAATAGCTCAATAGTAAAGTCCATTCTTGTAGATGATTACTATTAAATATTCATAGCACAGCAATGTGGTTTTAGGCGTTTTTCAGCTCTTCTCAGCTTTAAATTAGAATGTGATGATACCATGTTAAGCTGAAAAATACATCATGTTTATTGAATGAGTTTGTAAATATTTAAGAAAGGAAATTAACAAGCTTTAGAGGAAATTGATTTCAGTTAAACAATAGAGACAGTACTGAGACTGACAGTATGAAGCTGTGCAGAAATGGAGAGAACAGCTTGCAAAAAAAGAACCAGTGAGCATACAAGTAGATACAGCCTCAACAGAGACCAGTAAGACAGATTGAACTTAGCTGGGAGTACTGTATTTCCACTAGCCTACCAGGTATATGTGGGTGTATTTACTTAAGCCAAACTTTCATGTTACATGGAAGTTCCTCCTTCCCTATCCCAGTGACATGCCTAAGCATTCATCTCAAGAAATCAGACCACCTCATTCTCAGTGTTTCTTAAAACCTGTCCTCAAGTTCTTCCCATAGCTCTCTTGTAAACCTTGTTTCTTTGAGATTTGTTGCAAAGGAAAAGAGCAATAAAGTACATGAAATACAATATATTGATATAATGTCAACCATCAAACTGATTACATGTTGGCTTTATGAAAAAACATATTTTTTCTGTGACATGCCATCCTTCATTTCTAGGCACCACATTCTAGATGGAACAATCTTCAAATCTTTAAATCACCTTATTTATGTTAATAATTATGAAAGCCCTTCCATCCTAAATCACTGTGATGCCTCAGAAACTGTATGTCCCAGCATGCTGTGGCCCCATGCAAGGACATGAGAAAATCCCTTAAAAGTGGTGTCTCCCTCTGTAAAACCAGAAGATACTCTTATCCAAAGTGGAGCAGTTATATCCTTTTTGGTTTTTTAACCTTTAACTGAGCATAAAATGGTAGAGACAAGGGATAAGGAACTTACAAGTTATTTCAGAATTACATAGTCTTTTATTTCTGTCCACTTTATAATCGGACCTTCCATCTCTTTAAATAATACTATATCATACTGATGTGACTGTTTTGCAGCATTTCATGCCTAATTGCCGATGCCAGCCATTAATATATGCCCTGGGATGTTTTTCCCCTATGTGCCTATCGAATCCCTATGAAAAGTCTGCTTTATTCTCAATGTTAATAGAAATGTCAATGCGACTAGAAGAATTTTAGTATCTCTGCAAACAAAACCTGTGGACTGAGGGATGTAATTTCAGGCATCTGGGTTTGAAAAAAACAAGTAATGAGCTCATTCCATATAAAAATCCAGAGTTAAAGCACTGATGGTGACTGATCACTTTTGGGTAGTTGGTTCATCTCACTGTTGTTGAGTATAGACGCAGAAACATTTAGCTGAAAATATGGTACTCACTTGGTGTAATCATACATTTCCCTGTGTAATGTATTTGTTTTTGTAGCATGCCCTGAGAATTGGAATGACTGATAATTTATGACTTGTCCCTGTAATTATTTCTAGGCACATTTTTCTTTGTGTCATTAAAACTATGTTGGAAACTAAACAACATCTTTTTTTCTAATTGAAGCAAAGACATTTGATAAGGAGAGCTTCGAAAAATATTTTTGTAATCAAGGAGGATAGCCTTTTCAAAAGGAGATATCACCAGCCACAAGGAAAAGAATAAATTAGAACAAAATTGCAAGATTTAGGCCATAATTCTATTTAAAGGCTCTTCATGATATAGCTAGGTAATTGTAATTTATTTTTTTTTTTGGTGGTTGGTTTTGTTTGGGTTTTTTTTTGTGCATGTACTCTTTTGTTTTTTGATTGCTGACTGTTGTAATTAGCCATTCTGGTCCCTAGGAGCCTAATGAAATTCTCAGACCATTCCAGCCTCCAGAGAATGTCCAGCCTGCAGTGCTAGGTTTTGGATGATATGTTGTAGTTTGGTATTAAAAAGTTTAGTAGTAATTTTCATATGGCAACTTATAGCAGCCATACTCTAGATATTGTAATTCTATTTTATTTGTGTATTAGATATTGCTGACATTAGACTGGTTTATCTCAGCTTTTAATCTCCAGTACTGGCTATATATTCAATGGGGACTGATGTGGTGTGGAAAGTTCTTAAATGTAAAGGGAAAGGAAATGGATGAAGCCAGTGGGAGGTTGCATGGTTATACAGGATTGTAGGTGTATATTAGATGATTCTCTTCCCTTCTTCCACCTATGTACTGTTTGCAGTTCAGGTTGGCTTCAGTAGAGATATGAATATGACTTGGCAGTTATCTAAATGATTTAAGTATAACAGGATAAAGATGAACAATGTATTTATGTGGGCATCTTTGCTAGAGTAGAGACAATGAGGATGATAAGAAAAAGAAGGAGATTCAAGTTGTTGATAAAAGTTATAGAGACAGTGTCTCAGAGAATTGTACAATTATGGTGGGTCTAGACAGTTTAAAATGATTGATTCTCTTTATTGCTTTGGATACTGTTCTGTCCTGGAGACTCCTGGTGGCTGTTTGCCAAATATATTCCCTAGAGGAACACTCCTTCATACCTAAATGCTCATATGATGTTTCTTTTAATCCAAGTACTCAAAGTAGAAAGAAGTAACGTATCATAGAAAGAGCAATGTAGCTAGATGTGTTGGAAGTCCTTAAAAGATGAGAGGAGAAAAAAATATTCAGTTTTCTAAACAGCTTTATAGCAAATGAAACTTATTTCTAAAATAATCATTTTCAAACCACATACGGTGATAGTATCTTTAGAATTATTTCAATGTACCTACAACAGAAAGGCACAAATATTTATACAGTTATTTTAAGTTCAAAAAAAATGGCCCTGTATTTGCTCTGTATAAGCTTATCTATTTACACTGGTAAAGGAAGATAGAATTTCTTCCTCTCCTTTTTATTTTTCTGAGGTAGTTTTAATTGAATTTATATAGTCCACTAGCCAGTTATTTTTATTCTTTATAATTTTCTTCTTTTCAGTTATTAACACTCTTCTCTTTTGATCTGTTTGGTTTTATAAGCCAGTGCAACAAGACTGAACAAGTACTGTCTACAGTGGTTGCACTGGATTAGCTACAGAGGATGACAGTACAGGGGCTGATTTTTTTATAGTGCTGAGCTCACCCTTCTAACTTGTTTAATAGCACTACTGAAAACAGAAAACATTTGGTCATAGGCTATGTCTTAGGCTGTATGGTATTCCTACTCCAACTGACTGAAAAAAGAACCCAATTATTCCTACTCATTCAGATCCTTAGGTTTTGTCTCCTCTAGACAACAAGCATAGAACTGTGCTGTATTCTAACAATACTAACCAGATTTTAAGTCCAGACTGTAAATGACCCTAGATACACCTACGATCAATTACAGTTTTGCTAGCAAAGTCACTAGGACTGTTTTTTGTATTATATCTGTATGTTCACTAACAATAAAGCTCTTATGAGAATTAAAATTTCATTGATAATTAGAAGTAGATTAATTAATTGGATAAACAAAAAACTGACATTTTATCTACTCCATTAATGTTCTTAAAGATAATTTTTAAACAATCCTAACTGAGGAAAAGTCTTTCCTTGCACTTTTTCCCCATGAAATTTCATGTAAGAGGTCTGGATTATTTCAGTGAGCATAGCAGGATAAATTTTTGAACTTCTGGATACTTTTGTGAACAAAATTCAGCCATCACTGTACAGTAGAACTGGGGTTTGTCTGTGTGAACTGTCTCTTGTTCTCTTGACTATAAAATTGGGATGAAATAGAAACCTTGAGAGACTCTTGCTTACAATCTGATTCAACTGATAGTAGCACATGTTGTTTTGATACCTGTTATTCCTCATGTCAAAAATTGCGTGAAGTAAACCAAACCAAACTATCCTCAGTGTTCCATGTTTAGACTATATCCTGAATATATTCACCTTATTGATAAAAGGAGGGAAGAGTATTCCCAAGCTTTATCTCTACACATGGTAACAAAAGAAGCAAGTAACTCGGTACAAAACAATTCCAGGGAAGATGCCAAAAGTAAGGATTACATGCAATATAGTTTTCTGATTGATTGCATTTCAGCTGATGGTAGTTGAGTGCCTCTTCTAAAAATGTATATTTTTAATAGCTACTGCTTTCTGTTCATATGTTCTGAGTACCCTGCTTTCAGAAGGACTTGCCCTGCTGTTGGCTGAGACAGAAACCATTAAAAAAAAAATCAACAAAAAGTCTGGATTTAGGTGATTTGGTTGGTTTATTTTTTTTTGGAGTGGGTTTGGTTTTTTTTAAGCAATTGGTGCTTGATTGATTCCTTTTTTTTGAGGGAGCTGCAATCAGGGTTGTTTTTTTTTTAAACATGTTTTTCTTCAATTTTATTCCATTTTTCTCTGAAAGGGTGCGGCACTAGTTCAGGCTTATGTAGAGATAAACTTGAGAGTGCTTCAGCTGCCACTTTTAAACTGAGGGGGATTCTGGATTTTCATAAGAGAAACTGAAAGAGAAGACTGAAACCCAGCCCTTTGCATAAGCCAGATCAAAACTTTTTTTAAAGTATGTCTTGAGTAAAGCATTATTTCTCTGTCAGGTAGGTATGCCTCCAGAAGGAACATATTACCAGCTTACACATATCTCATTCAGACCCTTTTTTTTTTTTCTTGTAACAGAATTCTCAATGACAGTTACAGAAGTTATCACCTAAAACATCTGTAACTAAAAATCTGGACTATTTTCCTCATATAAGATGTCAGAGTTTGCAGGGATGCAACAGGGAAGGCTAAGGCCCACTTGAAATTAAGTCTGGCAAGGGATGTTAAAGACAACAAGAAAGAAAGGCTTCATCAAGTACATCCATAGCAAATGGAAGACTGGGGGAAATGGGGGCCTGCTGCTGAATGAGGTGGGTGCCCTGTTGATGGAGGATACAGAGGAGATGAAGTTACTAAATGCCTTTGCTTCAGCCTCAACTGCTAAGGCCAGCCCTCAGGAATCCCAGAATCTTAAAGTAAGAGAGAGTCTGGAGAAAGGAAGATCTTTCCTTGGTTGATCAGTATCAGGTTAGAGTTCACTTAGGCAAACTAGATGCTCACAAATACGTGGGTCACACTGAGATGCACCTATGAGTCCTGAGGGAGCTGGCTGCTGATGTTATTGTTAAACTACTCTCAATCATCTTTGAAAGGTCATGGAGAACAGGAGAGGTTATGATGATACTGCTCTACCATTCTCCATCATCTTTAGAAGTTCATGGAGAACAGAAGTGCCTGAGGACTGAAAGAAAGATGATGTCACTCCAGCCTTCAAAAAGGGCAATAAGTATGACAGGAAAGTACATGCCAGTCAGCCTCACCTCCATCTCTGGAAAGGTAATGGAACAGGTCATTCTGGAAGTCATCTCTAAGCATATGAAGAATGGAAGGTTATTGGGAATGGTCAACATTGATTCACCAAGGGGAAATCATAGCTGTCTATGATGGCATGACTGGCTGGGTAGATAAGGGAAGAGGAATGGGTATTGGCTACCTTGACTTCAGCAAGGCTTTTGATACTGTATCCTGTAACATCCTCTTGGATAAGCTTAGGAAGTGTGGGTTATATGAGTGGACAGTGAGGTGGATTTAGAACTGACTAAATGACAGAGCTCACAGTGTTAAGATCAGTGGCACAGAGTCTAGTTGGAGGCCTGTACCTGGTATTGTTCCCCTGGGGTTGGTACTGCATCAAGTCTTGTTCAACATGTTAATCAATGACCTCAATGAAGGAATGGAGTGTACCCTCAGCAAGTTCTCTGGTTATACAAAACTGGGAGGAGTGACTGGTATATCAGAAGGCTGTGCTGCCATTCAGTGAGACCTGGACAGGGTGGAGAGCTGGTCAAAGTTCTAATGAAGTTCAACAAGGATAAGTGTAGAGTCCTACACCTGGGGAGGAATAACCCCATGCACCAGTACAGGTTGGGGCCTGACCTTCTGGAAAGCGGCTCCATCGAAAAGGACCTTGGAGTCCTGGTGTACAAAAAGTTAACCATGAGCCAGCAATGTGCCCTTGTGGTCAAGAAGGCCAATGGTATCTTGGGGTGCACAGAGTGTGTCCAGCAGGTCAAGAGTGGTTCTCCTCCCCCTCTATTCTGCCCTAGCAAGGCCATAGCTGGAGTATTGTGTCCAGGTCTGGGCTCCCCAGTTCAAGAGAGATGAGGGACTACTGGAGAGAGACCAACAAAGAGCTACAAATACAACTGGGGGACAGAAGCATCTCTTTTATGAGAAAAGGCTGAGAGACCTGGGGCTGTGTAGCTTGGAGAAGAGATGATTGAGACAGGATTTTGTAAAAGCTTAAAAATNGGGTATTGGCTACCTTGACTTCAGCAAGGCTTTTGATACTGTATCCTGTAACATCCTCTTGGATAAGCTTAGGAAGTGTGGGTTATATGAGTGGACAGTGAGGTGGATTTAGAACTGACTAAATGACAGAGCTCACAGTGTTAAGATCAGTGGCACAGAGTCTAGTTGGAGGCCTGTACCTGGTATTGTTCCCCTGGGGTTGGTACTGCATCAAGTCTTGTTCAACATGTTAATCAATGACCTCAATGAAGGAATGGAGTGTACCCTCAGCAAGTTCTCTGGTTATACAAAACTGGGAGGAGTGACTGGTATATCAGAAGGCTGTGCTGCCATTCAGTGAGACCTGGACAGGGTGGAGAGCTGGTCAAAGTTCTAATGAAGTTCAACAAGGATAAGTGTAGAGTCCTACACCTGGGGAGGAATAACCCCATGCACCAGTACAGGTTGGGGCCTGACCTTCTGGAAAGCGGCTCCATCGAAAAGGACCTTGGAGTCCTGGTGTACAAAAAGTTAACCATGAGCCAGCAATGTGCCCTTGTGGTCAAGAAGGCCAATGGTATCTTGGGGTGCACAGAGTGTGTCCAGCAGGTCAAGAGTGGTTCTCCTCCCCCTCTATTCTGCCCTAGCAAGGCCATAGCTGGAGTATTGTGTCCAGGTCTGGGCTCCCCAGTTCAAGAGAGATGAGGGACTACTGGAGAGAGACCAACAAAGAGCTACAAATACAACTGGGGGACAGAAGCATCTCTTTTATGAGAAAAGGCTGAGAGACCTGGGGCTGTGTAGCTTGGAGAAGAGATGATTGAGACAGGATTTTGTAAAAGCTTAAAAATATCTGAAGGATGGGTGTCAAGAGGATGGGGTCAGACTCTTTTCAATGGTTCACAGAGACAGGACAAGGGGCAACGGGCACAAACAGGAACACAGGAAGTTCCATCTGAACATAAGGAAAAAATTATTTCCTTTAGGGGTCACAGAGCCCTAAAACAGGCTGCCCAGAGAGGATTTAGAAGGTCCTTCTCTGGAGATGTTCAAAACCTGTCTGGACATGATTCTGTGCAAGCTGCTCTCAATTAACCTGCTTTAGCAGGGAAGTTGGACTAAGTAATCTCCAGAGCTTCTTACTGACTATGAGAACTGAAAATTGGAAAAATGGCACTGTTCCTCAGGCTGAAAGCTTGCTATGTTACTTTGTTGACTGTTGTTTTGCTTATATCAAGACATAAGCCAAGAGCACTTCAAATATTTGTTGTATTCTCTTAGTGGCTAATCTGAGAGAAGAATCCATTCAAGGGAAATAGAAGTCTCGATCTCTGAGCAAATACTTGAGCTCTTGAGCTTTTTTTTTTTTTTTTTTTGTGGTCTTGAAAAAAACTTTTTTCAGCTTTAATCAAAGTCTCTTATGCCTTTTGGCCTTTTTATAGCTTTTGAATAAATTACAAGGAAAGAGCTTCTGTACTAGATATATGAATAACAATTTCTCAGAGTTCTGTGTTAAAAAAAAAAGTGTCAAGATGTATCACAGCTTCAGATTGTCAGATTTGTTCTTTAGCTATAACCTTCTGCAAAAATATTAACAATATAAATCTTTAATATTCTTTTTTTTTCTGCTCTGGTATAATTAATTCGTTATTTACATATAATCTCTTCACTCAGACTGGTGAGGGATGCTTATTGGAAATCCCTGTATTGAACAAGGATAGCATATGTGAGATGATTTTTAAAAAATTTTTGTTTTATTACAGCAGCATCTAGAGGCTTAATCTGAAATTATATTTTTTTCTTCTAGACACTACCATCACACAGTGAGACAGTACCTGAGAGTACCTGCCCTACTTGCCCCAGCCCCACAAAACAAACAAACAAAAACCAAACAAGCCACCAACACCCAAACATGTCACACAGGTGACACATTAACATTTAAATAAATTCAAAGTAAATACATTTTGATGATGCACACAAAGAAAAATAAGATCTTGAGGATTACAACATTTTGTTTATTAGAAACACAGAGCCTCTTTCTGAGAAGTACATCTCCTAGTCAGTCAAAGAGCCAGTACTAACAGGGTTTCTGAATGGATTGCCATTTCCTAATTGCAAGGGCTTGTAAGTTGCTACTCCATACATAGGACTGTTCTGTGAACTTTTCATTTTGGCACCAATGATTTAGTCAACTATTTTTAAGAAAAGTGATGTTCATGCAAAGAAAACACCATTCCCTGATTTTAGGATTTAAGTAAGAACTTTGTTTCATTACTGAGATGGCAGGCAGTGACAGTTTTATAGTGACTATTAAGCTGAGAAATGGGATAGATGTGGAAATAATTTTTCACTAGAACTTTTGTATCTATTAGAGTAATGCGTAAAAATCATCTTAAGATATTCAGGAATAAATAAAGAGATTAAGGACAACAGGTTCCACGTTTTTTTTAGAGAGGGGAACTAGCATTTATCTTTAACTTGTGGCATGAGCTATGGAATTTAAATTACGGGTATGACGTAAGTATGACATTTAAGTTTGTCACATCATTGTAAGAGTAGCAGAGCTTGGTATTACAGCTGTGCATGTGTGCACACACATAGCACCTGAGCCATGAATTTCCTGGTTGGTGCAGTCAGTCATCTGCATAGGTGAGACAATAGACGGATCTGAAACAACAAACTTAGTTGAGCAATGAACTAGTAGCTTTCACAACAGCATTTGGTTAACTGTTGCAGGAACTCTCCAGGTGGGAATCTTACGCTGTGCTGGAGCTCCCACAGGCAGCTCCTGCTGTGACTATGCTAATTTGTAATTTTCCATGTGCCAGTTAAGAACCTGGCAATGTCATGGAGACTCTCCAGGTAGTTCCTGCAGCAGAACTATCCAGGTTGCACCTACCTAAACCACTTGCAAAAAAAAGTCCATAAAAACTTTCCTGGAGTTGGAAGAAATGTTCACATAGTGTAGTCTTTTGTACATTGTTAAGACAGGTCTGTGGTATTTTGCATATAGTTTGTGTTAATCAATAGCAATGGATCATGCAAATGCTGGATGTTCATGTAAAGCTCTGGGCCAACAGGATTGCAAGATTTCAGCAGAAGTTTCCCACTGAAGGTGCTGTTAGAAGTATCCTTGCAATAGAATCTTTGGCTGCCATACAGAAAGCAATCATTGCATTTGAGAGATCTGATTCCTAAATATACTACTAAATGAGTTTTAACAGTCACTCTCCCTAGGACCTACATCCAACAGACTCAAGAGTAGAGTTATGACTGGAGTACCTGTGCCAGTGTGGAAGTTGCAACCATGATACACAAACAAAGGGAAAATAAAAAATAGGGCAAGAACAGCATGGATAGAAAATGTTAAATGGTATCCCCTATGTGAACTAAAATGTCTGTCTTTCTCTAGGTGTCCTTATTTCCCAAGAGTAGGTCACAATGTATAATTAGAGGTAAAGGACTGCAAGCAGGTGTAGACTGTTTAGATTCTACTCACAAAGATATCTCATTCTGCACAGACAGAAATTAAATTTTGTTAGTGTAAGACTTGAATGGCATGCAAGGATAGATATATTGGGATTTCACACTGTACAGTTATGTAACAGGTCATTATGTTGGCATCCCATGAACAACCAAGATGCTGCTGGTAATCATGTATATGGATTTTGGTTTTGGTTGGGGTAATGAAAGGAATTATTTCTCAAAGGAACTTTAATTTATATAATCAGAAAAAAAACCCAAACCCAAACTTAGTCATTTTATGTGGAAAGAATCATTGCTGTTCAATCAGATACAATAAATCTAACTCTGAAATTCACTTGCATTACCTGGATTTGGTTTTCCAGTTTGATATTGTCTTGAATTGAAAAACCTGGAATAATAAACGTTTAAACATCAGTAAAAAGCCATGTTCATGTTCTGTAGGTTAACAAAGACTAGGCAGTAATACTGGCCATTAAGTAATACTGACAGTAATACTGGCCATTTGTGTTAAGAATGGCTGCACCAGATCCTCAGATACTATGAAATGTATTCAGCAGGGCTATACCTATTTTATAGACAGTGGGT
The DNA here is from genome assembly GCA_013399075.1 of Chloroceryle aenea. Classification (NCBI taxonomy): domain Eukaryota; kingdom Metazoa; phylum Chordata; class Aves; order Coraciiformes; family Cerylidae; genus Chloroceryle; species Chloroceryle aenea. The sequence goes on along the minus strand of VWZY01003707.1, from coordinate 331,539 downwards.
TTATTTGCAAGTACTCCAAAAGTCATGTCACTAAACAATTTTCTTATTCACCTTTAGCAAATGTTTAACATATTGATTAGTTAATTGATGGCATTCACACATTTCCTAGAAAGTAACTCTCTATCAAATTTGCCACAGTCCTGATTATTCATGAATAATATTGATTAAAAGTGCTTATATTAAAACACAAGTGAAAAAAGCCCTAAGACAATTTAGTTTTACACCGTTAACTGAGCATCAATTCAGTGTTAATTTTTCATTGAATTATTTTTCAACTTAGCAGCATTGTGCTTTTACTTGCTGAAAAAGTGTGTTCCAGATAGATGCAAGGAACACTTAATTTTCATATTTTTTAAACCTGATTTAATGAGTTTTCAGTATACAAGAGATAATTAAATTTGTAGAGCACCAGCTAACTTTTAACAAGTCTATGTAAAATGCAGCATAAATAGAAAATTAACTATGTAAGTCACAGACTGATGAAGATCATTTTAACAGTTCTTTTAAAATTTACACAGAAAAAACTTACTCTTGAATTATTGGTATAAGTTGAGTGCCAAGATCTTCACAGTGAAACCATTTTTCAAAGAGGACATTAGTTGATTCTCCAACATAGTATCTGATAAAGTAAAAACATTAGTCAATCCTTTTAACTAACTGATCAGACAGTTTTAGTCTTTTCAAGAAAATAGCTACTTGATGTTGTGTAAGAGCATGTTATTCTCAAGCTTGGTGTACTTTATTCCAAAGAATGGTTATTTATCGAAGCTTTCTGCTTTCCTGTTTATCTGACTTGGTGGGTGAGCTGCTCAAACTTCCTATGGGGGCCTTGTAATTCAGCTGACCAACCACAGATATATCACCAAATTCCTTTAGCAAACTTTTTAGATGTAATCCTGGAAATGATTGGTGCCATAGTTTCTTGAGACCAATAACTCTCACTTCAGACGTAATTACTACAAAAATAACTGGCCCAAAATACAATTTCCAGAAACTGCTTCCATGCAGCTGTGAAACAAATGCTCATATTTAAGAGAGTCGGCTTGCTTATTGCTCATTCATGGACTGATAAAAAACCAAGGTGGCTTTTGGACTTGTTTGCAAAAAGTAGGTGGTTGTCAGCTGCATAAATTTGGGAAATGTTACTTATCTCACCTGTCTGGAGCAGTACTTACTGTTTTATTTGCATTATTTTGTGCTTTAACAAATAAATAAATTTTTCTGAGATGCACAGGTCAAGGTTGCTGTAACCTATGGAATGGTAAATATAGTATTTACCTACAGATTTAAAAAAGACTGGCAAGAGAGTGATGCTCCAGTACAGTCACTCACATTTGTGTATTTGTGTCTGTTTTAGTTGTCTATATACATATTATCCAGAAATTTTCTAAGAGCAACCTATCTCCTCAAGTTTTGCAAAAACAGAGAGTAAGATTATTAATGCTTCCAATATGGAAAAATCTGTGCTATGAGCACAAATTTTGAACACAAATAATCTACAGAAAAGAGGGATGTTACAAATGTTTCATCTGGGAAAAGGCCTTGCACCTGGGAAGTTTGCACCTTACTAGATGTTTAAGAACACAACCAGAAAACTAGTTGTTTCTGTTTGTGATAGAATTAAGATCAGCTAGTGCATCTTTCTTGTTGTACGAAGCATGTAATAATTACTTAGGGTGAAGCACTGGGACACCCTACTTATTCTTCACTTGTACAATGATTGGCACACTGGGGGTTCCGATTTATGACTGAGGTTTATAGGCATGATAAATAATGAAACAGTAATGTAATATTAGACCTTGAGTCAGCATACTTCAAAGTTTATTGTGACTTCCTCTTGTACAGTCTTTGCTGCAGGTGGGTGGGAGTGAAAATGTTTGAGAAGATTAGAGGCTCTGGCTGTAAGTCACCATCTCTCCCAGAAGTACACAGAGACAGTGTAGGTTCAAAACCATGACATGATTTTTCACTTCCAAAATATCAGGTACCTTTGCTCATTGTTTCAGTGTAAAAACAAGGGTGCCAAAGACATCTCAGTTATTTATTTTCAGGCACCTGATTAGGTAATTTCAATGAAGATTGTGCTTTGTTAATCCAATGATTTTTAACACGTGCAAAACGTACGGTAGCTTCTACTTTAATTTCTCCATAGGAGCATGATTATATTGGAGTGCAAATCTCCAGATCTATCTGGAATCCCTTGTCCTGGTTTGGGTTAGGGGATGCCGTGACCCTAAACCACGACATCCCTAAAAAGGCATAGAGAACCTCCCTAACTCATACCATTTACAGACTTCATTTATTTATAAGGTAGGTTATTTTACTTAAAGTTACCTAAAACTACTTATCTTCCTTTATTACAAATAAACATTGCTGTCTAAATCATTGGCCAATTCTTTCTACCTCAAAATATCTTTTTAATAATGTAAGTGCTCACCATCCACAGACCTGCAATGAAAGGGAAAAAAGGGACAAATGCATAGATGATCAATGGTTTAAATTAACTTAATTTGTCTATAGCTCGGAATCCAATCCAAGTCTCCAATTTCTCTAAAGATGTTCTTATAAGGCAATAAAATCTAGGCAGACGTGTAAAATTTAGAGGGGTCAGTGTTAAGAAAATGTTGTGGGGTTTTTTTTTCCCCACCTTCCCACACACTTGCCAAGAAAGATCTTCATCTTTTTGTTTTCAGTGTTTACAAAGGCATTAACATTCTACTTGCCAGAACTGATTAAAAATATTTTTGATTTGTGCTTTAACAGAGATCTGAGATTTTAAAACTTAAGGCAGTAACAGTAGTCAATATATAAATAGATAGCTATTAACAACATGCACTTAAGACATTTCAACATGTTTCTTAACTAAATCAAATGCTAAGTGAGAAGTCTGTTTATGTGTGTATAGATAAATGGATGCATTTATAAAATTTGTACAAAATACCCATGGTGAATCTGATAAATTATCAGGAAAGTAAAATACAGTATTGGACTGATATGAAAAAAAAAATAGTTTATATTACAAAACCTAACAGATTAGCCAACAGTTTATACTTCACCTGAGCCCATCAATTTCTGTCTTTAATCTCTCCCTCTCAATCACAAGGCCCACAGTGTCTGTGTATCTCTGAGGAGAATGAGGTATCCTGGCAGGCAGAAGAAACATCTATTCAAAGAAATGGGAAAACATCAGTGTCAGAAAGCCTTTCTTCTTTGTGTTGTCCTTCCCCTGCACCCCAACCTGCAAAATCTTCTGCTCCTTGCCCCACTTTTCCCCTACTCTTTGTTGACCCCGTGTTGCTGCTTTGCAGCTGCACCCACTTTGTTTTTGAAAGCCCCACAAAACCAATCAGATTGGTACTGAAAGCCCAGCAGATACTCTTTCTTGCTTTCTCAGTGCATGTTCATCACCGACTCTGCAACCAGCCCTGCCTTTACAGCAGTCAGGTCCTCTCCTCCCAATTTAATCATCACTGATAGACACAAGTGAAATGAAAATACTATCAGTTACTCATCTGGAATTTATAATTTTACTTCAATTTCTGAGTAGCAGAAATGGAAAAAAAAAAGACAGACTTTTGTCAGCTCAACAAAATGTCTAACTTAATCAACCATATGTATCCCTTCAAAGCAGTAAGTATCTGTGATTGCATGATGAGGAGTGTTATTCTCTCTAGAAATAATTAACAAATGTGAGAGGCCACTTACTCATGCAAGGGACAAAGTGAATAGGCAATATTTGGATCGGAGAAATCTATTACAGAAGTTTGAGTATAAACCTTTTTCTAGTAGCTGACTATGTAGGAAGGTGGTAACCCTCTACTGTCCTTCAGTAGTACAGATTTCTTAGCCAAGTTTGGGCAAGTTATTACAATTTCTCTGTCTACAAAACAGAGCTCATGACAGTGCCTCACCAGGACTAGTGTCAGTCTTCCCACTAAGGATATTGTCTGCTCCTTTTCATTATGCTTCTGGTACATGCCAAGATCTCAGCTGAATGGATTTCTCCAGTGTAAAGTGTATTACCAGAACCTCACCATCTACAGATTTGAAAATGTAGATATGTCTATTCATTTAAAATGTTGTGATACTTTTAATGACATGAAAGTATTGGTCTAACTGATCTAATATATGGTTTTGGTCTATATGTCTATTATTAAGCCACTAGGCTTAATAATCCTTTCAAAATGTGAGTGCAGTTCAAGCTTGTGACAATATTAATAAGTGGCAGTTGTAGCACATCTAATAACTTGTAGTAATACCAAGTAAAACATCTAGTCATGCTCTCATTAAGAGCACTGCAATCTGCTTTAGCAAGTCCACTATTATGAGGAAAAACAACTGAGTGCAGCTGGATAGATTTTATCCATAAATTGCTTTTTTGGGACTGTTCTTGTATTGTGATGGTTGGGGAGGCTAGCTGTGAGGATTAAAGAGGCTGAAAATAGCTGAATCCCTTAGCTTCCTAAATTCTAACCAGTTTGCTCAGTGGTGTGTTTGGCTGTGTGGGCAGTATGTACCTGACAATGTGTAAATAAAAAACTGATCTGCTTGAACTCACATGGCAGATTCTATGTCATGCAGGAGAATAAGATCTCCTCTCGGTATATTCCTGAGTATCTGAATGGGTGTCTCAAATGCTCAGGGAGATTTTTATTTTTATCTGTTATTGAAATGATGAAATGTTGAACACAGTGTGTTGTAGTTTGCTGTTAATTACATGGAATTTTCTATACAGCACTCAATAATTTCTTTTTTT
>VWZY01003707.1:250324-322474 GCA_013399075.1 Chloroceryle aenea | reverse complement strand
CCTGGATGAAGGGACAGAGTGTACCCTCAGCAAGTTCTCTGGTTATACAAACCTGGAAGGTCTGTCTGATACACTGGAAGGCTGTGCTGCCTTTCAGACAGACCTGGGCAGGCTGGAGAGCTGGTCAAAGTTCTAATGAAGTTCAACAAGGATAAGTGTAGAGTCCTACACCTGGGGAGGAATAACCCCATGCACCAGTACAGGTTGGGGCCTGACCTTCTGGAAAGCGGCTCCGTCGAAAAGGACCTTGGAGTCCTGATGGACAGAAAGTTAACCATGATCCAGCAATGTACCCTTGTGGCCAGGAAGGCCAATGGTACCTGGAGTGCATAAAGAAGAGTGTGTCCAGCAGGTTGACGGAGGTTCTCCTCCCTTCTACTTTGCACCAGTGAGGCCATATCTGGAATACTGTGTGCAGTTCTAGTCTCCCCATTTCAAGAAGGACAGGGAAATACTAGAGACAGTCCAACAGAGAGCCATGAGGATGATGAAGGGACTGGAACTTCTCTCTTATGAGGAAAGGCTGNCAGGTTGACGGAGGTTCTCCTCCCTTCTACTTTGCACCAGTGAGGTCACATCTGGAATACTGTGTGCAGTTCTAGTCTCCCCATTTCAAGAAGGACAGGGAAATACTAGAGACAGTCCAACAGAGAGCCATGAGGATGATGAAGGGACTGGAACTTCTCTCTTATGAGGAAAGGCTGAGAGCCCTGAGGCTGTTTAGCCTGGAGAAGAGACTGTGAGGTGATCTTGTAAAAACTTAAAAATATCTGAAGGCTGGGTGTCAAGAGAATGGGGGAGTAGAGTCTGGGTGTTCTCCCGACTTCAATAGTGACTGATCTATTTGAGCACAGAAAAACAATTTTCTCTCTCTCTCATCACAACGTTTTTTAGCCATTAGAAATCTGGAAGGCAAACGGATGAGTAAGATAGAGAAAAATGTTGTGGGTGTGTGTGGTTTTTTTTCCTCTGCTCATTTACATGTCATCTGTGAAACCTGAATACTATCCAAAACTCATCTCAATGCTTTTCTGCATCTAACTTATTTCTGAAGATACAAACTCTTTCTGTTGCAAAAGGATCATCACTCTTATTACTCTGTAATAGAAGGTTTGTTTCTTATTAAAACATTCAAAGAGTTTTCACCAGAAAAAAAGCATTTTTTTTCTAAATGTTAAGAAACCAAATTTCTTTTGCTTTGCTGCAACTCCTGTTCTCAGTTTTATTTGGGAGATAAGCACTGAAAAACTACCTATGAGAATGTTCACTTAGTCCCTCTTTCCCTCCTTCTTAGGCATCCAGTATCCCCATACAATGCAAAGGGAGTATTGAGCTGCCAGGGAAGGGTTTCTCAACAGCATGCTGAATAGAGAGCAGCATACACTGAAAGGAGCAGTCAGGCTTCATTTAAGCAGGTAATTTATCAGAAACTGGAGCCAAGTCTTACTTGTGGTGTGTCTGAGAGGAAGAGAAAAAGATAAATCAAAAGCCAGGTTAGAAAACTCAGATGAGCTGTGGCAGATGTGACCTCAAATCTGTAACATGTTTTGGAGCAACACATTACTAGATCTCAATTAGATCATGTAGATATGCTAGAAGAAGCTGAAGAGATTGGCCAAGATGATCAAAGGAGAGGAATTTTCTGTTCTGAGAGTCCTCTTCAGGAATGCAGTTTCAGGGCTCTGATCTGTGGGTTCTATCCATATGAAACAATGTAGATACTGAGTGAAGAAGTAAACTACATACTGCACAATAAGAAGCAGGGCTTTTAAACCCAAGCAGAATATTGCACCAATGCAAATGTGTTGCAGGTGGTAGATGAAAGGCTGATTTGAATTTCTCTGCATGGAACTGCACCATTTTATGTAGACTCAACATCAGAGTATGAATTTTAAGAGACCTAAGTCAGCTACTTGAGATTCATTGTGTTTAAGTGGTGAACTGAAGTGGGCAGAGACAGAAACCTAACTACTTTTGTGTTCCTAGATTTAGCTGTTATCACCTCTCACTTTCACCCAAAGCAGCCCACACGATGCAGTAAACAAAATCTGAAATTCTTTTACTATAGCTATGCTTTGTTATAATCGTGGGGTTTGTCTGTCATTAACTTCCTCCAAGATATACAGTCCCTGTCAGTTTTCAGTTACAGTATTTCTTTGGAAGTTATACAACAAATTTATAAGATAAGATTGGAAGGGATTTTCCCCCCTTAGACTTTGCAAGTAAACAAAAATGCAGTAAATATGCCATGAAGTCTGTGCGCTGTGTAAGTGCCAGAACTCTTCTTGTCACAAATGCTACTGTACAATGAACAGTTCAAGAGACAGAGGTATGTGAAGGACATTTCCCTGGTACCCCCTGGTACCCTGGCACCCACTACCCCATAGCTGTGAGGAGTTGAGCATCATGTCAGGGTCACCACAGAAGCTTTCAGTGGTCTCATGAAGTGTACTACATAAGAAGTGTAGTCACTAGTCCATGTAATCCAAGGGTATGTTCACAAATAAGGTACATTGGAATAATGATGCATATGAAAATCTCTACAAAACTAGCTATAGCACAAAAATGCTTTCTTTTTAGTGCACATTAAGAAACTTTTGACTGTATAGCTATACAGGTGCATTCTCATAGGAGTTTTTTTGCTGTTTCATCAGAAGATTCATTTCCCAAAGCAATTCGTTTCATTTTGAGAACAAGTCTGATTTAGAGGCAAATAACATCTGAGTGGATGTTTGGTTAACATTTACAAATAGGAAAAGGAATGAATATGACATAGGGGTAAAAAGCCAAAGAATGTGAATGGTTTATCTCTTGTAAGGTGCAGCTGGATTTGGCTCCTTATAAAACCTGCCCAATGGAAAACAATGTCTCATGTATGAGGCAGTACTTCTGTACAGAAGGATGGCAAATAAGTAGTGCACAGAAAATTAGAAGGAAGGACCTTACAGAGAAAACTAAGAAGGAAGAAGATGTCAAGTTACATATTAGGGAAATGCCTGCTTATTGAGAAGAGGAAAAATATTGTGCAAGACTAGCTGTTGCTTTAGCCTAAATAACTGTTGAGGAGACAATCCTAAAAGGCTCTGAAGAGAGCCCAAATCAAGCCTCTATTTTTTCCTCATAATTAGACAGTTGGAACTGATCTTCCTCATACACCTGCATGTTACTGGTGCCATGTGAATCCCTTGGTGCTGTGAACTGCAGGCCAACAAGGGCAAGCTGTGCCACAGGACACACTATAGGTTGTGTGATAATGGGCATAAAATAATGAGTGAACAGATATAAATAATCCTAAATTCAACTTTCTTTTATAAACCACTATTTCTTTTCTATCAGAATAATTATTAATAGAACAGCACCAGTTAAATCTGAGTAAAGAAGCTGTGGGTTTTCACATATAAAGTTTGGCCTGTTAACAGTATGCCTATAGAGTTAGTCTTTCAAATTGTCACTCGGAACTATAAATGACATTTTGCCTGCCAAAATAATAAGATGAACATGTTTTTGAATGTTTTGGGTTTTTTTAAATCCTAAATCTGATTTAGGAATATGCCCTTTTACTGGAAACTCTATGCCTCACAATTCTTCTCTAATGAAAAAGACGGATCTAAATCAGATCACAGGAAGGTGCAAACGTGTCTGATGATGTGGTAAACTGGAACTATGACTACACTATATCTCTATAAAAGTGGAAAAAATTGGACCATATGTTAAAATGAAATGTAATTGATAAGGCTTCTGATGTGTATATTGTTAATTTTCCCATCTGATAGGAATGTTATGTTTCCATTTTTGGTTGCTGAGTAATAGCAGCAAATTTATTACCTAAATTAGGATGTATTGATACTTAAAAAATCCTGTATCCAGTGGAAATAGCAATAATTTAGTACAGTGATCCAGACTGATAGAAATTATGCCTTTATAGATATGGCTAACTTTTTATATGTTGGAAAGCCATGTAATGGATTTAGGCTCATTAAAAGTGGGCCAAATTATTTTCAAACACAGAAATATCTTGCAAATTAATAATAATTAAAAAAAAAGAGGTGAATTATATTCATCTAACTTTCATTTTTAAGGGAAAAGGACACTTTTTTAAAAAAAAAATGAAACAGCATAGGAATGAGTCAGGGATTTAGGATTGTAAAGATAAGGAAAAAACCCATACATTTAATATTGCTGTGCAAACTATTGTACCAGTTAAACTTCAGCTCATTTTTGTGTGTTCTTCTCTAAGTGTATAGATCTAATGTATTCTTTAGAGAAAGAAAATAAATTAATTGTATAAAACAAGAAGGTTTATGTTAGAGTAATAATATTTGGAATAAATAATTTCCATGGGTACCTTCACTTTATGCTTTGCCAAGCCTTGATGTCATTGACCTTGATAAAAAAAAATCACTCTTTTTAAAACTAATTTAACAATATACCATAACTGCAGTGTACAGATTAGATATTCCTCTCAGTGCTTTCTGAGCAGTCATTCAACAGATGTGATTGCTCCCTTCCTAGGGATGTAATCATGTTGATGAAACCACATTCTGTTTTCCCCAGCTAAGTATCTCTGGAATTTCCTTGTAAATATGTGATTGATGGTAAATTCTTCTGTTTAGCAACATCTGGTTCACACGCACTGCTCTGAGACCTGGCTTGCCTCCGCAGCCCACGCAACCTGATGGCATAGTCCCACATGTTGCCAGAGCTTTCCCTGCACAGCTAATGAGAAGGGACATAATGGAGCATGTTGGGTAATGTGGTACATGACAGACATGACTGTGGCCATAGCTGGGCTGTGAGGCTGTGGTGGTAATCCAAAGAGTCAGACAGTGACAAGGTAGCATCCACTTTTTCAGAGCAGTATGGTTATAATGACTAAAAATACCTGCATGGCACAATTACAACAGAAAATTAATGAAGGCTCTTTTGTGAAATAAGGTTGAGTTAGTTTTGTGAGGAATGATTCAATGATAAGTAAACACAAGTTTTTGTTTCTTTTTAAAAGGATTTATTGCACCTGACTTGCTTCTGCCTTAACTGTGTAGATGCTTAGGCTTAGGTTTCCAAAGGTACTTAAAATTAGGGGGCTAAATTTTGTTGGAATTACATGAAATTAAATTACTTTGCTGGGAAGCAAGGCAAATTTTTGCCCATCCGGAAATCCTTACTGCCAGGCCTCTAATGTCTGTCTTCCTGTAGGGTTCCTTCAGAGCCAGTTATGATACCTCTGACTCATAGGAGTTTGTAGGCCAAGCAGACAATTCTATGAAAAAGGGAGTAAACAAAGTAGGTGTAAATTGTTATAATTTTTCTTCCTATATTTTGCATTTCACACAATGGTTACTCACAACTCAAATCAGTGACATGGCTTTCTTTTGATACAGAAGGTGTGCAGAGAAGGGGACTGATCTGAAAAATATTTATGAAGACTATGTTCTTTAACCTTCCAAACCTGAATGAAAGCTGAAAATGTTGACATTTTTCAAAAAGTAAAAAAAAATAATAATTTCAAGCCAATAAAAATATTTAATTTTGAGTTTTTAATTTCAAAGTTACTTTTTAAATATAGATCCATCAACACATTATAACTTTAAAAATATCGTTACCTTTCCAAAGTCTTGTTTCAAAATGCTGAAATGAGACATTTTGATGTCTCAAGATCACTTTCTCTAGTTTCCTGTTGGAAATGAATTATAGCAAAATAGAGCTGATCTCATGTGCTTGTTTCAAAGGAATGCACAGATGGTGGATGGTTCTGGTGGATGATCTGTTTAAGTCTTTGAATAACTCTAATAAATAGAACATCGCTGAGCCTGGCATTGCTGATCTGTAGCTGTAGTTTCAAAAGCAGCTGCATTTTAATCATTATAGATCAATTAAACCAGCAAAATATAAACATCTTATAGGTTACCTCTTCTCCTTCTTCAATGTGATAATCCTTCCTTTCATTTGGCCCTCCAACAAACATAACATTTAATTGATGACGATGCCTAGAAAAGAAAGTGACATTTTAAAGGTACGTCCACTCATGATGTTCTTTATTTCATAGAAGTTTGGGGTTTTTTTTAAATCCTTTGAGGACAGTGAGCTAATGAAACAATGCTGAGTGGGAAGCAACATCCAGAAGGCAAACTCAAAACACCTCTCTGCATCTTGCTTCTCTGCCACTGTCCTGCTGGGTGATCTGAGGCCAGCTACCTCCCTCCTGGTGTTTCAGTGCTTCCAGCTATGAAAAGAGGACAACGATAATTACCAGCTGCGAAAAGAGCTTTGAACTGTAAAGATAAAGAATGCTACATAGGAGACAGGAATGACAGGAAAATATCTTTTCAACCTAAACTGATTCTGTAAAGGTCAAACACTTTAAAAGGCTAATGAAGGTGAAAACATCCTCTTTTTCCTCATTGGTAGAAATACCAGAGATACTAATGGTATGAATTATCAGCTAATTTCTCTACTATTTATACATGTTTTGGTAAGGCAGAACAGCATTACAATGGTTTCATTGTGGCTAATTAAAATCAATCAATCAATCAATCAATCAGGCCTTTTATGTTAACTCTTTCCCTTTTTAGAGTTCTCAGCTGTCACAAAGAACAGATATCACCCCAGTTATCTATCAGTCCACTTACACTAATAAAAAGGTAACGTATCGGACTTTTCATTTGCTAAAAAACCCTATAAATCAGGCCCATTAGTTGTGATTCAAAATTTGGTTTTTGGCTCTTTTTGACAAGTGAACTAAGGTGCATTGATCTCTACATTTAGTGGGGAGATTATGGGTAATAGTTGGGTTAACTAGCAACACAGACCCAGAAAAGCCACACTCCCCTGCAAGAAGGGGAAGAAGGATGTGGCTCTGTGTCACTATCTTGTAAGCCTTAATTGAGAGAAGTTATTTTGAATGGCTGAACATACATATTTGATCTCTGACTATTATCATGTTTACTTTGAAGAGTATTTAAACGATAATGAACAACACAGTAGGGACTAGTATAGCAGAAATAACAAGTAACAGTGACAAATGAGTTAGTCTAAGGAATTAAATTAGATTACAATTCTTAAATTCACTATTTTCACCATAGGAAGCTTGTATACATTATAGCACTTGGCTGCATGCCCATATCCTAAAATAAAGAAGTGAAATCAGAACTGTTTGTACCATGCAGATTTAATATTAGATTTCAAGAACATACTGTAATACCTCTGCATTAATAAACACTTCTGCTAAAGAAGGGCAGGAAGGCCAAAAAAATAACAACACAGCTAATAATTAATGAAATAAATGAAAATCAGCCCTGGAGAGTATAGTAAGAGCAATGCAATTTATGGATATCTTGTAGCCTACAGTTAAGATTCGATTTATTTTTTTTTAATAGAAACCCACACAGTTTTGTTATTAGTTCAGTAGCTAAGAGTGAAAATATTACTCTAAAAATTATAGTTGCTTAACTTTGTTGGGTTAATCTACCATTAATTCTGCTACCTTACGGATTTAGCTGGGTTTTACATAATAAACAGGCAACTATGGGGTAATCATTCCTATCATTAACAATTGTATAATGACATCATCAAAAAATCCCAGCTATGAAACATACAAGAACTCCATTAAGTTTGTTTGTCCATATCACTAAAGTTGTCTGGTTACTATAGCTGCATTAAGAAGAAAAAATCATAAGGAAGGAAAGCAGTTTCAGTTAAGAATGCCAAAATGCAGTTAAGAGTAAAGGTTTCACAGGAGTGAAAATTACTTGATTGCACTATTTTTAGAGTAAGTTGCTAATCAATGGCCTATTAAAATTGTTATATACTCTTATAATTTTCTTCTTAACCACATAAAGAAAATGGTATCAGCAGGAAACCTTTTAAAAACATCTCAAGACCATCAAGAATCAGACAGTCCATGACCGCAGTTAGGTCTTATGGTAAATGTCATATTCTGAACTAAAAGAAGCGCTTTAAATGTGCTACAGCTGCACAATCAGCTGCATCAAGGGTTCTGATTTTGCACTAATTGGTCATTGTCAAGGTTAAAAAGCATTTAAACTTGCAAGATAGTGTCTTTAAAATACATCTAATTAAACTGCAGCTCTTACATTGTATCCTTTTCTTGATTCTGGTAAAACTCTAAACAGGTGGTGGATTAGGAATTGAGGTTTTGCTTTGAAATTCCAAAAAGGTATTTAAAACTTTTGATCCTTTAAAGTGTATGGAAAGCAACTCATAAAAAACTTGAAAGCCATAATAGATTTAGACACCAAAAGCCCTACTGATTTGCTGTATGACCTAGATTTTAAACATTAATTATTTCTTGAATTTTAAAATAGTTAAGTTACTCAAATGTTTTGAGGTGGTAGCCTTCCAGTGATGTTGAAGGCAGAGACAAGATTGTCTTATATATCTTTACTTAGCACCTAAAGATTGAAAAAAAAAGTTGGAAATCTATTAGTCACTTCTTGGGAAATCACCTAAAACTTTTTTGGAAAATCCTGAAAACATTTAGGTAGCAGTAGGAGCAGGTGGTGAGAGACTCAGGATCCATATATAGTCGATGTCTTTCTTCTCCTCCTTCATAGGCTGAAGCTAAGTTGGAAAAATAGTTTGGTTTGGTTTGGTTTGGTTGTTTGGTTGGTTTTTGGTTTTGTTTTATTTCATCTATGCAACTTTTATGACAAAAAATGTTCCTTGTTTAACTGTGACTTCTTGCAATGTTTATGGGGAAGATCTGTGACAGATTGCATGTTTCAGAGTTACTTCAGGATTACACAGAACTCCTGGTAGGTGGTACAGAATAGTGCAGTAATAACAAAAAAAAATCATCTTAATGATGAGGAAAGAAAACCATTAATATATATAAAATACAAAAAATTTACCACCTTCATTGGTAAGCTTTAGAAATGGATATGCTTCCTAATGAAAGAAATGAAAACACTCCTAAGAAGACACTTTCCTTATTCTCTGCCACTGTGAAACTACTGTAGTGATTCAAGTTTTATAATATCTTAGTTAAATGTACAAACGTAGTTTCAACACAAATATCTCAGTAAGGAGATGTCTTTACCTCTGGCTTGTAACCATTATTTGAAAAGTAACCCTTGCTCCCGCGAATGGAAATTAATATCATTGCTGTAGTACTGCCCATTCAGCTTTTGATTAGAGGTAGTACTTCAGGGTAAAGCTAAAGGCATATTCTTTGATGGTTTTTAATGATTAAAATTGTAAAGCAACATTATTTTTTAAAATCAAAAGCAAGAAAAAAATGCTTTTTATTTCCTTTATAAAATCTGGGTTTATATCACCCTTGAAAGAGAATCCTTTCTTATGAAAGCTTTCTGTATATACAGTTTTAGACAAAATACATTGTCCTCAACTTCACCATCAAAATTAATCCTCACTAACATTTTGACTAGAAGGTACTACGCATTGGATTATTCACAGTCAAATTTGTTCACAAGATTTGACACTCATGCATATTTGAGAATATGCATGCTATACAAATGCATAGTGCGCACATTTTTTTCTTGTATTAGCTGTTTCATTCAGAATACAGTTTATAGCTTTAAGATGCCTCTTCAGCTTCCCTAACCTGCCTTGATATGTCTGGAAACCTGTTCCTCAAGTGCCCTTGCCCTTCCATTCCTCCTTATTTTTCAGTTGTATGTACCACCAGCTCTGATTGTTTCTGTGGCTTTGGCTCCTCTGCAATGTTGGAATGACTCTAGCAGCTCTAGCAACTGTTTCAGGTTGTAATCTGGTAGCAGTAATCTGTTAGCTAAATCTTATCATTTGTGGATGTGATGACATGTCCTCTGATTTCTATGAATTTACCGTCACAAGGCCTGACACGAAATCCCTTAAGTCAGTCTAACTGCCTAGAAGAAACTTTACGTTGAGGCAAATATCTTATATTCAAGTTGATCTTTACAGCTTCTGCTGAGTTACTGGAAAACAGATTTCAGTCACTTTCAGTTATCTGAAATAGCACTCTAACTGCAGCCTGAGAGGAACTAATCTTCACTATGTATGCATTTTAGCAGCTTCCTCTTAAAGCTAGGAATATTTATATAAGAATTGGGTAAAAAAAATAATCTTCATTTACTTACATAAGCTTATTGCACACAGGTGGCAAAAAAGCAGTTTTGTTTTCTTCTATCCATTTTCTTACATTTACAAGAAGATCCATGGTCCACCTGCTATAAAACTTCTGTCAGAGATACTGGAGTTTGAAGAGTGTTGTTTCTGTGAGCAAACTGCATGTGATCCTGTCCACAGAGATCAGGGGATTGGTTAGTAGGAGAGGTGTCTTCAGTGTCAAAGGGGACAGGTCCATCAGCCAAAGGTTACTTCATGAAGAGTACTAATACTCCAGCAGCTTAGCTAATAATTGACTAGAGTTGTATAAATATATATTTTCATCAGAGACTAATCTTGTTCACAGGAGCTTTCTTAATTCTCTCTACTGCATCAGCTAGAGTGTGTATGTTAACTCTCTACCAAAATTGCCTCGTTACTTAGACAAACTGAGAGGAAAATGCACAAGGCTTGGGCATCCGTGTCCTTCAAGTCTAATACAGAAACAAGTTTCAATGCCAAATGCAGGTTGAGAGCAGTTGTGTGAAGTTTAGTTACATATAATATATATATATATAAAAGCATTACTATAGATATATCAAGCTTGGTAATAGAGTCACATTTCCTTTTTACCACCTTCCCTCAACCTTCTTAGGTTGAATGTTTGAAGTTGTGTGTTTGAAAATATTGAGATCATCATCTGCCGGATAACAAAGATGTATTTTGCATTTGTAAAACCAAAAGCTGCTGTCCATAATTGCTCATTTTGTCAGTGTTGTAGAAAGGCTTATTGGAGAGCTGAATGTGGCTGAATGCGATGCCCTTTGGCAAAGTGCAGCATATTGTCATCAAATTACCAGGCAAACAAGAAACTAAGAACTACCAGGTATTTCAGATTTGTATTTGTCCTTATTCCCGCACCAGTTTCTGTTCAATGTCTACATAAATTGCTCACTCTTGATTCCTGTATGATTGCTCACTCTGTTCCATGCCAGACTCATTTTTTAATTAGCAAATATCTGTATAAACATTTATTTTCAGACTTGAAACACATGCAGTGGGTGGTAAACAAAAAACCCCAAGACATTGCAAAATTTTAGCACTTTTCAGTTCCTGTTGACATAACTTAGTCATCTGATTATATCTGCACTGTGCTTAGTGGGTGAATGTGTATGGGTATAAGATTATAATAATGATCTGTTTTAAAAATGAATGCTACATCCACCATGGTGTGTGCATATGAGCAGTGCAGCTGCTGGACTGAAGAGCCAGTGTGCTGTAGCAGTACAGGTTTTGGAGTTCTTTACCTTGTATGATTTTCCAGGGGTGTGAGTTTGGACTAATACCATGCTCTTATTTCAGTACATGTAAGGGTGACTGGTTTGCATTCATCTCTATCACATCTTTGCATGTTAGTTTAAACTAATTACATAATTGATTAAAAAAAAAAATCAATTTATTTCAGGATAAAAGATCCACATGTGGATTACAAATCCACTATATTAGTACAATCAGAATGGGACTGGCAATAATTTCCTCTGAAATAAGCCCAAAGTAATCATTATTTCACTCAATTATTAAGAAACACAAACCAAAACCAAGAAACCAAAAAAACACATTAATTTTTTTAGCACATAAAATGGCTGTGGTGAGACACCAGCACATAGCAAAGTCACTAGGCCTGTTTTCAGTCCCACAGACAGGAACATTTCAATGCTTTTTGTACTGTAGGCTGCTGGCACACTATTTAGCTGTGAGGAAAACAGATCTTGTATTTAAAATTCACTTTCACTAATGGGACTGTGTCTCAGCCTGGTGGGACCAGGAGAACTGAATATACTCTATTTTAATGACCATGGTTTTGTAAAGATCTATCTCATGATTAGTAACATGTATTGGAGAGCAGGACTCAATTTGTCAGGCATGAAAACCAAGAGATTGTAGAAAGCCTCAGCAGGAAAAAACAGAGATCCTGGAACTGATAAATCCAAGCCTTGTTCACTACGATATTAATGTGCCACTTTTAACTGCAGGGCTCTTGTCCATAACCCCCACGCTAATCCTTAGTCTCTACTTTTTTCCACTTGGCAAAATACAAGGTACTATTATCTGCAGAGAAAACTATCTGTCACAGGCTGATAAATCCATTTTGTGGCTAAAGTGAGATACAAAAACCTGACAGCTATACCTACTCAGGGAGGAAAAATAAGTTCACTTATAAAATTCACCATCAATAAGAAGCTGAGGTTATTATCACAAAGTAGCATTTTCTGCAACCTTGTGAAATCATTAAGTTTTGAAAAATGCAGTTAATAGCCTCTCCATGTGTATAACAGGTATCAGGGAACATTGCCTGGGGGGCGGGGAGCCGCTAAGAAATGGTCTGCATGGCCTGGAAATACTGGGCCATGAAACCCTATTTCTGTGAAGTGTATTGAAGAGGCAAAGAAAAAGAGTTTCTGTGAGACTCAAGTAAATACCTATGCCTTGTGACCTGACTGGGGCTTGGATTTTTCTTGCTAGTCTACTTTGCAATGACTCTTCACATTCATCAAAGCCTGTTCCAGCAGCTAGGGTTTCTGCTCTCCCCTTCATCGCGGATGCTTCCCATTATGCAAAGGTAAGTACTCAATTTGTCAGCTTTTGCGGCCAGAGGAGTGGAAGACTAGTGAAGGATAAAACAAGTACATAAAAATAATCCATCTTTTGCATTGAGGATGCAGGAAAAAAGTGGTGTTGGGAAAAATGGACATTAGGATAGCACCTACCCTATTTTCCTCCTTTCCTCGAACACCAGACCTATTAAAGACTAAGATTCATTAGCTGGTGTCCAGCAAGCAGTATATGTTATCAAAAAGCACATAAGCTAAATATTGACTTTCTAGTTAGAATAGGTAGTCAGGTTCTTTGGCCAGGATTTTTATGTATGTTAAAGTGATATTTGGTCATTTTCCTGTTACTCTCTATAATAACTCTTTTTCACCAAAAGACCTGATGATAAAGACCTGGAATGGTTTAGAGTCCCTGGTAAGGGATAGAGAAACAGGCTGTAAAGTCAGCAAGCACAGCTCTGCTCTGCCCGTTCTACTATTGAAAGCTAACAGCATTGTGAAATTTTGCTCTTAAGCCTTGTGTTTTGTTTTGTTTTCATTTTTAGTGCTAAGAAGTATACTAAAAAATCTTCACCAGAGGAGGTCTGCATTCACCAGAAATTTGAGGATAAAATCCTTTTAGTATTGTTTCAGCTTTGCCTTTCTGCCCCCATGCAGTAGAGACTGATTTATCTACATTGGCATTAAAGTAAAGGAGCTACACTGAACTAATAATCTGAGATTCTGCAATCAACAGGAAGCAAGCAACTTTCTGCAGCATTAGGACAGCCTTAACATCTGCTTTTTATCTTTTTATTTATTTAATATATTGAATAAATTGAAAAGGAAGACATAGAAATTACTAAATCCACTTCACTAAATCACAATCACTAAATTCACCCAGTTGAACACACTTCCAATTTTTGCTCAGTTATGTGTTTTTTCTGTTTGTTCTTTGAAAACAAATAAGTTATGTACTTAAAAAAAAAAATTGAAAATATTATGTACTTGCTGAAAACAAAAATTCAAATCAGTAATAATCCTACTTGAACCCGAGTACAGTTATGTTCTCACAAACAGTAGAAGAGCACAATACAAGAGTTAAAGATCCCATGAAAAATACTAGAATTTATCACTGTTACTTTTATGAGAAGGCTGAATAAAATACAGCAATCAGTGATTACCATCTACATAAACACCAAAATTAGACTCTCTTGCCTGAGTAAGATTAAACTGGCAATAAGGAGCTTTCCTGTATGATCACAGCTTCAATAGTATGCTTTAACAATAAACATCTGCTTAAGGCTGTGTGTTTTCCTCTAGTAACTGTTTCTAATCATGTAACACATTACATATATACTGTGTCATTTCTGTGTATTAGTAATGTTAGCCTCTTCGATCTATTCAGCATATTCCTATGAGGCCACCTGCTTCCATCCTTGAGTTTTAAGAAACAGCAACACAACCTTCAGGTATTGAAACAAGCAGTTTAGACCCTGCATATGTGACATCTTTACCAAGTACAGAGCATCCATAATATAAAGTACTTGTATCACTGTAAAGTAAGAGGCAGTCAGTCCAGAGGTAAATTAAGCCCTGAATGAGTTATACTCTCAATGAATTANCGTAGCTGTTCTCCCTCCTCCAGTGTTTGCGGGTGTCGTACTCCCTGGGGGGCACAGCGTCCACCATCTTCCTTCTTCCCNGTTTTGTTTTGTTTTCATTTTTAGTGCTAAGAAGTATACTAAAAAATCTTCACCAGAGGAGGTCTGCATTCACCAGAAATTTGAGGATAAAATCCTTTTAGTATTGTTTCAGCTTTGCCTTTCTGCCCCCATGCAGTAGAGACTGATTTATCTACATTGGCATTAAAGTAAAGGAGCTACACTGAACTAATAATCTGAGATTCTGCAAGCAACAGGAAGCAAGCAACTTTCTGCAGCATTAGGACAGCCTTAACATCTGCTTTTTATCTTTTTATTTATTTAATATATTGAATAAATTGAAAAGGAAGACATAGAAATTACTAAATCCACTTCACTAAATCACAATCACTAAATTCACCCAGTTGAACACACTTCCAATTTTTGCTCAGTTATGTGTTTTTTCTGTTTGTTCTTTGAAAACAAATAAGTTATGTACTTAAAAAAAAAAATTGAAAATATTATGTACTTGCTGAAAACAAAAATTCAAATCAGTAATAATCCTACTTGAACCCGAGTACAGTTATGTTCTCACAAACAGTAGAAGAGCACAATACAAGAGTTAAAGATCCCATGAAAAATACTAGAATTTATCACTGTTACTTTTATGAGAAGGCTGAATAAAATACAGCAATCAGTGATTACCATCTACATAAACACCAAAATTAGACTCTCTTGCCTGAGTAAGATTAAACTGGCAATAAGGAGCTTTCCTGTATGATCACAGCTTCAATAGTATGCTTTAACAATAAACATCTGCTTAAGGCTGTGTGTTTTCCTCTAGTAACTGTTTCTAATCATGTAACACATTACATATATACTGTGTCATTTCTGTGTATTAGTAATGTTAGCCTCTTCGATCTATTCAGCATATTCCTATGAGGCCACCTGCTTCCATCCTTGAGTTTTAAGAAACAGCAACACAACCTTCAGGTATTGAAACAAGCAGTTTAGACCCTGCATATGTGACATCTTTACCAAGTACAGAGCATCCATAATATAAAGTACTTGTATCACTGTAAAGTAAGAGGCAGTCAGTCCAGAGGTAAATTAAGCCCTGAATGAGTTATACTCTCAATGAATTATCCATGTAGGACAACCCCCAGTATTTTATGTTGTTTCTATTAACTATTATTCAAAAATCTTTTAATATGATCCCTTGTAATCAGTACTACTTGTTTTGAAAGTGCCAGGGCATCCCTTGTGTTGCACAAAACAACAGGGAGGAGTAAGTTTACTGTAAAGCCTGAGGGTGTGCAGCCAGTGATACCACAGAGATAATTTAACTTACTGTCACTAACTAGTTGCTTTTTCCTCTGGCATGGGCCTGAGCATGACAGACGGGTGCGTTATTTGCCCACTGATGTGTGTTAGCGTAAGGATGAACTTTTCCTGACCTAGCGGCTAAGGCCTTAAACCAAAGGCCGTCGGGACGCCTGGTCCCGGACGACCCCGGATAGGGGGCCGCGGCCTGTCTGTCTCGTCTCCGGAGTACGAAGCTGCGGGGGCCGNTAGCGCGCGGTACTTATACAGCAGTACAAAGTCGAGCAATGCCGAGGTTGTGAGTTCGAGCCTCACCTGGAGCACACAGCTTTTTGGGAAGGGTGATTTTTTTGTGAATCAGCGCGTTCAGGAAAAAGAACGAGCAAAGCTCACAGAAAAATTATGCAGCCATGGCGGTCTGTGCCCGCCGACCTGCTATGGGGTGACGGTTCGCTGGAGCACCTGGTAACAAGTGACTGGTGGCAGTGGTCACACCAGCACACAGAGAGAGCACTGGCAGGGCGATTTTTATTGCCCAAGTTTGTATGTGTATGTTTGGTTAAGGATGCGCACTATTCTATCAATCTAACTGCAGTGTGTTCAGAAGAGCTTCTCGGTGTGGATATAAAGAACATTTTCCTGGTAAGAGCTGCCCGTGTGAAGTTGCAGGAATAAAAATTATTTTAGACTATATTGTTTCATACTGAATGCAATTAAATATTTACTTGTGCAGTCGCAGTAGCAGAAGAGTAACAAAATCTTCCCCCTTACTTTGTCTCCTTCAGCAGTGACAGTCTGTAACTGCCCATGACCTTGGTAATGCTTTACAAGTGTGTGGGCTGTAGTAAGAAGGAAAATAATTCAAATAATTTCAGATTTCTTAACTTGAGAGGTGGCAGGGCTACTGGAAAAAGGGCAGCTTCCTTGAAGAGATGGTTGGGGGGCTTTGAAATGTTTAAGCTCATATCTTGTGAGCCAACAATATCAAGTCTGCTACTTTTACAGTAAACTTTATATCAAGTTCAGCGAGATCTTCAAGATCATGAAGCCAGAGCTGCCTTTATTGACCAAATCAGCCCATTAGTGTCCACTGTGGGCGTTATTAACTCCCCAAAGTGCCACTTTTGAGGTTTTTAATTAGCACTACTTCCCTGTTCCAGTTACAGCATTGTCCCCTCTGAATTCTGCATTCACTTCATTGATATGTGTGGGCATATCTGAGGCGTGCACAGTATCAACATAAGGAATTCTAAATCAACAAGAGGGAGCTGTAATATATCAAAAGGTAAAAAATTCATCCTTTTCTTGCAGTGAGTCTCATTTTCTCCTTCCTGCAAGAGTGTCATGTCTCAGTGCTGAGGAGCACAGACAGTATGCAGGATATATTTACAGAGGTACTGGAAATACTGAAAAATTAAAATGCTGCTTTTGTGTACCTGGCAAAAAAGTCTCCACTCCCTGGACAGAGACCACTTTTTTCAGAAACTGAGTGAGGACTCCAGTGCTGCTTCCTCCTCCCTGTCCTCCTTCTGCTGCCTCCAGGCACAGGCGGTAGTTCCTGCACTTCCTCACCAAGGAAGAGCCACTAGTTCTGCATTTCGGGTCTTGCTTTGCTGCAATTTTTAACAAATATGAGGTCCATGAAGCAGATGTTGTTTGTTGCATTCACAGGTAATTTTGCAGCTTGCTTCTGAGGTGCCAGAGAGTGGCCAGGACAAACAGTAAGGGCTACACAGTGCTGTGGCCTCCTTCATCCCCTTGGTCCTATCTTGGCTTTTACTGTCACTCTAAGATGATTTTTTTCTTACCTCCGAAAAAATTGCCATGTGAGGCAACAAGTATTCGCATTTCTGCAGAAGAGGCCTTAACTCCTGATTGACTTCTATGCCTGAAACCTGAGGGAAACATATTCTGCTTATGAGGATTTCACACTGAAAATCATGCTAAATTAGGACAGTTGCTGGGGAATTATTTGAAATCCCTGTACAATGAAAGGATATTATTTATCTAATGGGTAGTTACTAAATAAAATTAGGTGCTGCATGAGGGCTTCCTGACAGAGGCAGGACTCTGCAGTAAGATGAAATAAACCCCACTGGAGCAGTACAGCTCGTTGTGGCCTGGCTGTGGGCACCTGGGCAGGGGCAGTGCTGAGGCCTCCTCCCAAGCCAGCTCGGCCCTATGGAGGTGCTGCTGTGGAGCTGTTGAGGCCTTGCAGAGCCTGAGGAGGAAGGGTGTCATGTTGGAGCTGGGGTTACTGAGTCTCCTATTTCCTTCACTAGAGGTCTGCTGTGGGGAGGAGGTGAACCTGGGTGATCTTGGGAGAGCTTCTGTGCCTGAGGTTTGGGCTTTAGCAGGTTTTCTCCAGGGTATGTGAGCAGACTGACTTTGTGCGATGCTGAGCTGGCGCTGCCATGGTGCTGCTGTTGTGGCCTCACTGTCTCTGACAAGGTGATGTCTGGAGTGCCCCTTGCTGTCACTCGCATTTGCAACTTTTTCCTGAAAATAAGATGTTTTACAAATATATGAAAAGAAAGTATATGGCTTTTTTCTTACACATTTTTGTTGTTGTTTGACTTTATGTCCCTAACTTGTTGGTTAACGTGCTAATGATACTTGGCAGTGTCTTTTATATTTATATATATATACACACATATATATATTTATATACCTAAAAATGTGAAGCACCCTTGCACAAGCAGGCTGGGACATCAGGGTTATGGAGGAGATCCAGGCATTGAAGTCACTTCTCAAATATCTAAATACAGGTCTATAATGAAAGACGTGTGTGTGTGTGTGTGTGTGTATATATATATATATATATAAAAAGGAGGCTGAGGGGAGATCTTATTGCTCTCTACAACTACCTAAAAGGAGGTTGTAGTCAGGTAGGTACCAGTCTTTTCCAGTTAACAAGTGATATGACAACTGGAAATGTCCTAAAGTTGTGCTAGGGGAGATTTAGGTTGGATATTTGAAAAAAATACTTCACCGAAAAGGTTATCAAGTACGGGAACAGACTGCCCAGGGAGTGGTGGAGTCACACCTGAAGGTATTTAAAAGATGTGTTAGACATGATTTTTAGTGGTGGACCTGGCAGTGGTGGGTTAACAGTTGGACCCAATCATCTTAAAGGTCTTTTCAAACCTATATGATTCTATGAGTGCATATGTATGTGTACAGATAACTCTACACCATTATGGGGTAGCTCCTCATGTCTATGTGTGAGTGCTATTTTTTCTAAATCTTTAATGTATGCAGGTGATGTAATTAGGAAACACCTGTGTNTGAGGGGAGATCTTATTGCTCTCTACAACTACCTAAAAGGAGGTTGTAGTCAGGTAGGTACCAGTCTTTTCCAGTTAACAAGTGATATGACAACTGGAAATGTCCTAAAGTTGTGCTAGGGGAGATTTAGGTTGGATATTTGAAAAAAATTCTTCACCGAAAAGGTTATCAAGTACGGGAACAGACTGCCCAGGGAGTGGTGGAGTCACACCTGAAGGTATTTAAAAGATGTGTTAGACATGATTTTTAGTGGTGGACCTGGCAGTGGTGGGTTAACAGTTGGACCCAATCATCTTAAAGGTCTTTTCAAACCTATATGATTCTATGAGTGCATATGTATGTGTACAGATAACTCTACACCATTATGGGGTAGCTCCTCATGTCTATGTGTGAGTGCTATTTTTTCTAAATCTTTAATGTATGCAGGTGATGTAATTAGGAAACACCTGTGTGTGAGTGATGCAAAGTGCCAGCTGTACTAATGTGACCTAGAGAGAGGTAATGCCTGCTTCCACCTCCTGCCTCCTCCCCAGATAACAACATAGTTCACCTGTGCCTTGTTTTACTTTGAAAACCAACTGCCAGAGGTTGCTCTCCTCCCTCTGAGTCACTGCCTGACATTCATCACTGTGCTTTCAGGCAGTGGCTAGGAGAATTCTGGTCTTAGCCTAGGGGTTGCTGTCAGCTGGTGAAGGCCTTAGACAGGCCACAGATGCTTCTGGAAGTGCACTCAGGAGGAAAGGTTTTGCCATGGT
Organism: Chloroceryle aenea; assembly: GCA_013399075.1. Classification (NCBI taxonomy): domain Eukaryota; kingdom Metazoa; phylum Chordata; class Aves; order Coraciiformes; family Cerylidae; genus Chloroceryle; species Chloroceryle aenea. The sequence goes on along the minus strand of VWZY01003707.1, from coordinate 302,806 downwards.
GAGTCTTCCACAATGCACAGTTTATCTAAGGACCTACTCGTCTAGCCTTATTCTCTATTTCTGTATTAATTTGCCTGGTGTGGATGGCCTGCCTGCAGGCCTGTATCTCCCTAATTCCTCTGAAATCCTTCTAGGGTCATTGAAAAAAAAGTCCTTCTTTTTAAAATTTGTGTGGCTCTTCGTTTAATATTGAGTATGGCCTATGTGTACTCTACAACTTTATTCTTGCTGCTCTGAGTTCCCCTTAATCATGGAAAGAAAGAGGGCTTGCTTGCAGACAGAGAGAAACTTTACATGAGTGTTGCTTATTGCAGGAAGAAGAATTTATGCAGATGTAGCTGTTGCCTAATTTTGGAGACTTATCAGGAAGCAGGCTTTGTGTTTAGCCCTATGATATCTTTCTCAAACACAGAGTCCCACTAGAATGGGAGATGCAGGATCTAGGAGAAGGAAAGGCAAGTTCATGCAGGATATCCCTTCCTGAAGTTTATTTATAAAGAGACAACTTTTGTTTCTGGCATGTTAATACATTTTCGGTGTTTGTGAGGCTCTAAGTGTTTATACTTATCTTGTTTCTTTGAATGGATCTGCTAATGAACTGCCATCATATTGAGGTCCGTGTATCCTAACAAGTGCCCATAAAGGCTTATAATAAAGACTCGGCCCACCTAATTGTTTTGAAAGGACCCAATCAAATACTTCTAGTCTATACTTCTAGTAAATACGAGTCGTAAGTAACTGGTAAGAATCTGCTCTTCATAACTTTTCCAATAGATGGCACTGTGGTCCCACAAAGTGAAAACGAAAAAGCAAAGCATTTCCAGACATCCTAAAAATAGAAACCACTTGCCAAATTCTCCATTGTGCACAGGAGAGAACAATACGCAAAAATTCCAAGGGTTGCTTAGAAAACAAAGTTCGCTAGAGGTATAGATGCCTTAGTTTTCTGGTTTGGGTTCTCCTCCCCCTCTTGTCTCCTGTGTGTAACATCTTGAGGACCTTTTTGAAATGAAAATCTGTTGATTAGTTGTGCTCAAAGTAACAGAGGTGTTTGGGGTGTATCATGCTTTTTAAGTCTGTATGAATTCAGTACTGTGTCAAAGTGCCAGCATAGCAGGCCAGGCTTAGAATCTCTTGAACAATTTATTTGAAGAATAGCTGGTGTTAGAAGTTTTTGTGCAGTGCTGCCTAAAGTCCAAGTGGCTGCTTACCACTTGAGGGTGCCCATGCTATGGAGGTATGTGGCTTAGAAGCAGCAGCTGTGAACAAAATGTACAACAAAATGTAGGTGCTTGCAGACCATAGGGAAAGGACTTGTTTAAAACAAATAAATATGCTGCTTTTGTGAGGAGAAAGATAAAGTAAGGGTGGGGAGAGGGGAAAGAAAAAGAAAAAAGTCATATGGTTGCATGGGAAGCTTTGCCTCTTTGTGAAGAGAAGGGCTGAAAGATGAAGGGGATAGTTGGCATGATACAGGCTGATAAAAGGAGAAGTGAGAACTTGAAAGATCACTAGAAAAGCAAACTCACAAAGAGAATTTATGAATTTCTCTCTGAAACAGGGGAAGGGGATGTTAAAAGTAACATTGAACAAAAGAGAAAAGGTAGGGAGACAAAGAGTAGGAGAAGGGAACAGAGGGAGTGGGTAAAATAACATAGGTAAGGAAACTTAAAAAAAGTACATCGGTTTGTCTGGCTATAGCTATTATGAATGTGCTGCCTAGGGCAGTGAAAAATAAATGAGTAAGTGTTAGCCAGTCGAGCCAACCTAAGATGGAGTTGCTGTGGAAAGCAAATTGGTCTGTATATTTTGCTTGAGCAAAGAGTGATCTCAAGAGGCAGGTTTTTCTTCTTTGTGTTTTCAGTGGTTACTTTAGTGTGGCAATGTAAGAGACCCCTTGGTCTCTCTAGGGATTGAAGCTGGTATTGAGAGAGCTAGAGAGCTCAGCTTTCTGGTTAGGGAAAGGAAGGAAATGGACAATCAGTAGTGGATTTTTTTTCCCCATTTAATTTTCTTGCTTATGCTGAGTTTGCTGTGTTAGGCTCTGCTTTTGAGGTGGAAAAAGACTCTTGGTTTCTTCAAATAGTTTTGGTGCAGCCTAAATATTTGAAACCTTGGAAAAGTCTCAAAATCCAGCAAAGCAAACTAAACCAGACCCAGAGAAAGAACAAGCTGAGGAAGTGGCTGAAATGGCAGGGGAGAGTCAGGGTGTCTGTAATTAAAGCTTCTGGAGGAGGGATGCTTCCCTGAAGGAGGCAATTAGGCCTGTATTGACTGCTTTAGTTGAGAGAACTTTATACACAGGATAGCGGGTTTATGGTAGTGCTAAGAAATACTTTTAGAAATTTTACTATTAAGTTATACATACAAAGATTGAAGAGGAGGATAAAGCAACAATTTTTAAACATTTGTGTTCTGAAAAGAATTGTATATAATTCTTAAGAGGCAATGGTGCCACAGGTCACGTGGCTATATCATGTGGCTTAGATGGTTTTCTGGTTTTATGAAGAGAGGCTGTCAAATTGTAAACTTGAACATCCAAAATTATTTGCAAGGTCTCAGCATCAGTTGATTTCACTGCTTGCATTTATTTTCCATGTATCTTACCAAATGGGGGTGAGAGTTGGCTAACTATGCATCTTAATTTGAAGCATATTTTACATACTGTTTAAAGGTAGAGTTTAAAGAAGGATAAAGATCTGTCTTTAAGAAAAGACACATCAGACTCATGCTAGCATGTATGAAGGCCATTTAATATTAAAAACCTGTTAGTAATGCAAGTTTATGTAGCTTTGTTAGGGAGCTCCATATTAGGAAATGGCTCTGTTTTTTTTTCAAAAACCTCATACATTGCGGCAGCAAGCTGAAAATGTCTTGGTAGTTAAAATATGCCCATCACACTTAAGGTTTAGGGGAGTTTTCTAAGAAATTGATGTTGGATTTGAGCGTGCTTTTAGCCCTGGAGAGTGAGGGGTGTCCATATTAGAGTGCCTTGATCCAGGGTTGGGGATTTTCTCTTTTGCATGCTCAGGGCTGCTCTGCCTCTTTCTTCACTGATCTTGCTTCCTCCCCACCTTCCCCCTCATGGAGGCCTCTGCCTAACAATGGATAGAGGGCTGCCTTGAAGCTGACACCATTTTAGGGAAGGCATGAAGCATTCATTCAGATGCTTCCCTCCCCACATGCATTTCCCCATGTTCCCAACTGTCACCTGAGGGTCTGAACTTGTCTCCCACTTTGGTCAAGTGTTTTAAAGGTTTCCCACTGTAGTGTGAGGTCCATGCCAGTTGCCTTGTCTCAGTGCAGCTGTGAACATGTTCCTGTAAATCCTTGTGGACTGGCAGGAGGTGCTATTCTTCCTGGGGTGACTTAGGAGGAGCTGTGTGGACATGCATGGTTGTAGGGTGGTAGCAGCTTGGGCCAAGTCCTTTATTGGATCCAGCCCTAACACCTCAGGAGTACTTGTCTTCTTGAGACTTGTGAAGTCTGTTAAGCTTAGTGACTGTGTCCCATTAAAAACAATGCCAGTAAAAAAATGCCTACATTCAGAGCTATTGAGATTTATAGGTGCTCACATATATATTTAGGACCCTCATAACTTTGAATATTTGTCTGCTAACAATGAATTGTTTGCAAGGCCTGTAGCAACTTGCATCTGTTTAAAATACTGCTGTGACTGATAGGTGTATCTGATTGTATCTGTTATTCTTACTTAGCTATTCTGCTCCTGCAGTGTAACCTAGCCAAAAAAATACTTACTGCTATATATTATGATAAAGGAAATGATTGGTGTAGCAGTGTTGTTATTTCATAAGATCTTAACATGTAGTATCTTTGAAAATCCATCTTTTTCTAGAGTTGGAGACTTGCATTTCATTGAGGGTACTAGGAGTGCTCTGCTGTGTCTTTGTGTTTGAAGGCAACATTTTAATAGAGAGTTAGGGTACTTGCCCCATTGTCTTTAGGTTCCTAATAGCCGTGCCCTTTGGCAGGATTCTTGGAACAATTGGGTCAAATTTTCGGAGCTGTTTAGGGATGCCTGCCTCATGTTGATGTTTGCCTGCTTCTAAGCATCTGGATGTTGTAAAGGATATCTAGCAAACAGACATCTTATTGCAAATGTTAATGTATTTGAAGTATTACTGCAGGAGTAGCCATCTAAATACCTCTGAAAGTAAAATCCAAACTGTTAAGGAATCAAGATTGGGGTGACTTTTTGAAATGTAGTATTAATGTATAATATCAGTGAAAATGCACCCATTTATGACAGTGAATTTGCTTCATGTTCCATGAGAGAATAAAGATTGGCCCAAAGTAATGGGAAGCTTATGTCTGGCTGCAAGGAAACCAGGAAATTCATGGGGCTTTAAAGTATGACCCACTGCAGTATTCAGTATGTGTGATTTTTGGCATGATTTAGCAGTAAATACTAGTTGAAAACAGAAGCACAAATTATAGGGTAAATAATTCAGGCCAAAGAGAGGCCTCCTGCTTATGCATACATAGTAAAGGAAATGGAAGTAGAACCACAAAATACAATTGCTGGGAAGATCAGCAACAGTTTGAAACATTCACTGCTAAAACTGTGGAAATGGTCCTCCTGGATGACACCTGAAATCAGATGGGCATAATCACCTTCTTTGTATGTGTGTGTGTGCTGACCAGTAAATTGTGGAGAAGACTGCTATGCTTGACAGGCACCATTTTGGAGGGAACTTTCTGTTCTGTGGCTTTTAGGTTGGAGGATATAATCAGTATAATGCTCCTTTGGTAGATGATCTAATAAATATCTGTGACTTGACTTGAAAACTTTTTTTATTTTTCCTTTTTTTTTGTGTGTGTGTGGTCATTGGACTGGGTTCATGATGCACTGGAAGAAGAGAACTTCCTTATATTTAATTGTTACTACTCTCTTTCCCTTTGCATTTTATTTAATAATTAGACAGACAGCTTTGTCTGCTGACATAAGGCAGTGCTTTTTTTCTACTCTATGCCTCCAGAGCCACCTAAGCAATGTTCTTAACTGTCATTTGATATGGTAACTTTTACCTTCTAGCAAAAACCAGAACCAAAGTAGTCCTAACAGATGTACTTTGCTAACACTGTGGCTGAGTGATCTGGGTTCTGCTCCTTCATTTGGAGTGAGGATGGCCTTCAGAAGGAAATGAGGACCTTCCACAAGTGAAGTGCAAACTAAGGCAAATGGTAAACTGAACCATTATCACGGTGAGTTCTCTAGCTTGGGCATCTTTTAGTTGCACTCAGAGCTTAGAATGCCTTGGCTTAATGTGTAGCAGGTTTTTCATGAAGGAAAAGGGTATTACTGGTGTATGACCTCTATAGAGTCAGGAGTTGAGGAAGATGGTCAGCAGCATTGATCAGGTATGACCCATGGTGAGCTGTTGCTTTGACATTGCTTACTTGTGCAGTGTGATAATTAGAAAACTACAATTTCTTTGTTTTTCAAAGCAGTGAATGATTTTTTTTTTTTTTTTTTTTAATATGGACTGTTTCTACCTATTAAGTTGCTTGTTTGCTCTGGAAGCTAATCTATGGGATAATGGGGTGAAAATTCCTGTAGCTTACTCTGTTAAATGGCTGCTGGACAATATCAGAAGGTAGGGTTTAAAGGTCAATTTGGAAAGTAACTTAGACTAGAAATTTCTAATAACAATTGTGGTTTGGATACAGTTGAAATAAATTCAGTTTTACTTGCATTGGCTAAGTGATAATCATAGAGTAGATGTGAACAATAAGTGTTGGAGACATATCCTGAAAGAAAATTATAACTGATACAGACAAACTGGGTTAAAAAACTGGTAGTGATTACATGCTATGAAAGTGCTGGTCTTAGCTGTAGCACTCAATAAACAAACCTGAAGGGGTATTAGCAGCATTAGTACTAGCAGCATTTGGCCATCTGGTTTAGCTTCTGTGGGAGGTTTAAAAAGAAAGAAAAAATACCACTGTTAGTGGAACTGTATCCATTGAAATCATATGAGATCTTGGCCCTACCTTTTAATGTTTCAGTTCCTCCCATGATGTACACTCTGCAATTGGATCTCATGTGATCATTTGATTTGATTGGACAGATGTTTTCTTGATGTTCATGGACCACCAATGATCCATGATGTCCTAGTTAGCGGTCAGTTCAAGTTACCATGCATCAGTCTAACCATGCTGGTAGTCTGCAAGGAACCTTGAGGTAACTTCAGACTTATGGACCTTTGTCCTGTAGCACTGGTGGCTGTAACTTTAAGCTGATGTGGCCCATTGTACTGGGGGGCGAGGGGGAAATAAAAAAACCAGCCACAAACAACAAACCAACTAAAACAAAACAAGCCCAACCAAACCAAAACAAAAACAAAAACAAAAAAAAAAAAAAAAACAAACAAAAACCCAAACCCACCCAAAACCAACCAAACACCACACCAAAAAGCCCCAGCCCAAATAAAAAAACCCTCCAAACTGTTTCTGTATCTTCTGTAATCAAATTTGTCTTTACTATTTCCTTGGCTTGGAATGAGTGGTGATCTGGCAAAATTGCTTCTTGCTCATTCTTTACTGAGTGGGTATTTATGAGCTACTGAGTAAATGAGCCTTTGCTGTAGCTTAGTGTCACTCTGACTGTGCTTCCCACGCGTTCTGTTTGTGTCCTGTTTTACCGATGAACTCTTTTTTTTCTTGTGTCTGTGTTAAACAGTGTAACATTCACAAATTATCAACTTAACATGTAAAATGTCAGTTTATTACTTCTTTTTCAACTGATATATTTTTTCCTAAAATTTGTCTTCCTTAATCCTGTAAGAAAGTTAATCAAAGGATGGGTGATTTTTTTACCTTTTTGTGCTACTGCTGGAAATAAAACTGCTTAGAAATACATAGTTGATATTATATCTTGGTATGCGATTCGTACCCTAATCAAACTGACAGACATCAGTAGAACACTTAGGAGTTACGCTTGGAATTAAGTCCAGTAAAATGCTCCAGGAATCTCCCGGTAATTTCCTTTTATCAATGTAAGTGATGCAGCATGAATCCATCATAATTACTGTGGAACTGCACCAAACTAGATGATACGATTGAGTCTGAATTTTTCCAGTGGTGTTTGGTGTTTTTTTTTTTTAAGAAAAATAAATTAGTGATGGTAACAGAAGCAGGCTGTGTAACATTCATCATCGGATGAGTTTGTTCGTCCTCCAATATATAATAGAGACCTGTTTCTTCTGTTCACTGTTCCCCATTTAGATTGCTTACAATCTATTCAAAGTGATCATCAACTACTATTCTAATACAATAGTGGTATATTATAATTCTGTTCTTGTTTACTTCAGTGACAAACATAGGCAAATCAGGCTCATACAAGCAGCTGTATCTGTTAAAGCTGTGCATGACTAAACTTGGTGTTGTGGCTCAACATTTACTTGTTTACCCTGGTAAAAACTGAGGTCCATGTAGCCCTGAATAGCCAAGCTATTTCAGATTTATACTGGTGAAATGGAAACAAAAAGTTCTGGTGTGTGCTTGAAGTGTTGTAGTAGGATAAACTCTTTAGTCTCATTTATCTGAAAAATGCCAGTCAAACAGTACAGGACAAGGCATGAATGTTAGACTGCTCCATGGGTATGGTTGTACAAAACAGACAGGTCTACCTGAGAGCCCTGTACACTTAAGTTTAGTTACTGCATCTAATCTAGGTCACAGTGAAAATGACATCGTAGTGTTGTACTTTCACATGAGTTCAATTCCCCCTGCCCCCAGCAGCTTTTGCTAGGTGAACAACTTCAGTTTGGCCCATGGATGAAAAATGTCATCTCTTGGCAAGTTGCATATAAATTTTTGTCAATGGCAGCAGGCATATCTATAACTTAAAATGAGGGGACAACTTGTTAGTCCATGACCTGACATGGGAAATTAAGAGTCCATATTTTTAATGGATTTTGAAGTTTTCCAACAAGTCTTTGCCCTTGAGTGCAGCCCTGATAACTGGAACAACATCCCAAACTGCTGGAAGCGATGACGTCCACCCAGATGTGCAGCTTTCCTTTGTGCATAGCCAAAGGAACCTGCAGGCTTGGATATCCTATTCCAGAGTTGTTGTTATGCATAAACCGTTATTTTTGGGACCTGCTGCTGACAGAGGGAACCTTCTGCAAAGCTACGGTGGTGCATTGTACTCAACCCATGGAAATGTAGGTTATTAAGAAGTGTTGGGCAGCCATTCCATTAGAGGAAGTAGAGCTGCTGTACTTCACTACAGTTGATCTTGTATCTGTATGCTTGTTCCAAAAATATTTGTTACTTTTCCTCAAATAGGTTTAAATAACTTTCACATTTCAAAAGCCTGGAACTGAATCTTTGGAAAGAATGATTAGACCTTTAAGACAACCAATTTTCAGCAGATGGCAGCATTGTACTCTGTAACTTCATTTTTCCAGCAGTGATTTTGCAACTCTTTCCTAGTCAGGCTGGTAGGAGGCTGCCAGCTAAGAAGTAATCCAAAACCACTTCTAAAATGTTTTGAAATACAGGTCTTAGTAGATTATGATAATTGGTTATTGTTTAAGACTTGGGGCTTTCATAAGGAAAATAGCACTGTGCTGCATAAGAAAATGTTATACTAAAAAGCAATGTGAGTACCCCTAAATCTTTTCTGTTAACTCTTTAATTGTTTGGAGACAGAGGAAGGCTGTTTGATAAAAGTATTCTTATTTGTAAAAACATTAGCAAATTGCTTAGATGCAAGAGTTCAAACTGGAACCATGTGTGCAGAGCTACAAGTGACTTCCTGCATCTTATGTCTTTAGGATTACAACACTCCTCCATTCCTTCGTTAGAAAAAAAATATACTGAATTTCCTAGTCCTTTTTGTGCTATACCTTTTAACATGCAATCTGTTCATAAATAGGCTGATGTACATTTGGACATTCTTTAAAAGTTATCAACTGTGTGACAACGTTCAAAGGTTCAGCTGAAATCATTAATTTTTGTCTGTGACAACGCAATTAAGAATATTTCATTGTATACAAAGCACATTTTTGATTGTACATTTAATCTGGTCAGTTATAGCAATTATGGCAAGATTGGGGAAATTCTCCCTGCCTACCAGCATTCATGGAAATTCCAGTAAGAGATTGGAAGAAAACTCTTCCTTCTACTAAAGGAAAGGGCAAAGTTCAGAGAAGACCCTTCTAGTTCCAGATAAAAATCTGTCTGTGATGTACTACTATATACATAATGCTACACTGTAAGATTTTGTGCGTATTCTTTTAGGGAGACTATAAGGCTATTCTTGGGTTTGGAACAAGATGCCTTTTGAGAGTACTGCATTACAACAAGCTAGCACCAATGTAAATGGCAAAACAAAACACTAGGCAGTAATAAATGGAAATAGGTCCACCATTGCAGCTTGGGAATTAGTATTATGAACTGAGGGTGCTCTTCATGCTCATCAGATTCTCTGAACATGGTTTGGTAATCAGAGCAGTCTAATGCACACTTCATGTCCTTCGGGGGCGGGTGTGTGGGGTGTGTAAAAAGGTTTTGGTGAACAAAAGTTGTCTGTTATGTAGTAGAAATGTGTGGCAAGGGACTTTTCAGCCTACTTGGACTCCTGTCGCATAAGAATGGGAATTAATTTCCTGTCTTTATCAATGGTTAAATGGAGCTTGCATATTCCTGGTTTAAAACAAAAAGCAAACTAACCAAACAAAAAGCTTGGTTAATGTTGCAGGAGGAAGTACTTTGAAAAGATCAGCAGACTTAGTATTTTATCCTTTAAATGTGCATTGAGAGACTGGGACTCACTGTTACATGTGCATATACTGTGAAAGTGTATTATTACTAGTTGTATTTCATCTTGGTCACATTTTAAAGCTTTGGTGCGAAGATTTTTGGATACTTTGAGTAGAGTCATCCTTTACTTTCTGCTCAAAGTATTGTATTCTCATACAAGGCAGTAATGTGTGCTTTGAAAAAAGCAGTCAGTATTGTTTCTCTTGTGTACTATCATTCCCCTCTCCCAAAGGGGGGCTGGGGGAAGGGAAGCTTTTAACTCTAGCTGCCCTTCTGAAGGTCTTGTAGAAGGTCAAATAAACATCAGGAGGTTTTCTTGGTCTTGGAATTAAACTGGACAACACATCTCCCATGTCTCTTTTGGGTGTTAAGTTTGTGAGATAAGTCAGTCTTTCTAAAACAGCATTCACAGATTGTTTCAGTCTTGCACAAAATATATTAAAAAAAAAAAAAAAGACACAAACACTCTTAAGACAAAAACCATACAATAAAAATCCAACCAAAAAAACCCCAAACCCTACTACTACCCAAAAAAGGCAGATCTTCCTTTGAGAGACTTCTTCCAGCTGTGTCTTCCTTTGCTGTGTTGGAATAAGCAGTTCTGGGGAGGGCAGCTACTTTGGGTGGCTTCTGTTGCTGGAATTTAGTCTGGAAGAATGTCTTCCACTGTATGTGGCTCTGGTTTTGCAACAGCATTTTATATCCAAAGTTGCCCCGCAGTAACAAGAGGGTTAGTGGTTCATCAATTTCTGGTGCCACTTTAGGAACACTATAGAGTGTATCCTGAATTTGAGATAAAATCTTAAAGATTAAAATAATCTTCCTCATCTGTAATATGCATTTATCTGTGCTTTTTCAGGATTGTCACATTGCTTCTGTTCTGCTTGAATGACCATGTTTTCATATTTTAGTGAAATACTAGATTTTGTGATGGATATTATAAACTGCCTAAATAATCTGATTTATCTTTGAGATGCTGAGCAATACTTCCTGTGAAGAGGAGTGGCACATATGGATATGCAGCAGTCCCTCAAGTCCCTGTTGCAGATGTGTTTGATGTAGTGATTGAGGACTGATCCAGATAGCTTTAGATGATACTTATCGCAGAACCAAGGGGCGGGGGGAGCAGGGTGGTAGTTCTGGATGTGTAAAAACATCAGTTACATGTGGAATGCTTAGACATTAGTTTTCTCTTTACTACTCCTAATGAATTAGTTTGTGGTTGGTTTTGGTTTATTTTTTGTTCTGAATTTTTGGGTTTTTGTTGGTTGTTAATTTTTGTTGTTGTTCTTGTTCTGGGTTTGTTTTTTTTTAGCAAATAAACCTCCAAATTTGAAGGCAATGAGTTTGATCTTTGCTAAATATCTTCTTTCTTAGTCGATTACATGTCCATTGTTGCTTACATTTCCCGAATACAAAGTAAGTGTTCTTCATTTACATGTTCAAGAAACTGAATTAAAAAAATGGGGTTTTATGTGTTACAGCTCTGTAACAGTTATTTGCATATTGTATGCATTTTAGAAGGAACTTATTCAAATAGCTGTGTAAACCATTCAGAAAGACTCCCTTGGACTGTCTTTGCTTTTATAAGGTGGATAATTTAAGAATTGTTTCTTTTTAAAGGGTTAACAGTTTTAAGAAAGTGCTTTCTGAAGAGTTGCTTTTGTTTTCAAAGTGGGACAAAGTCGGCTGGCAGACAACTTTCAAAGCATCCCAGTACTGGTGTACTTTGGAACTTGCCTAAAGAAATTATTTCCTGAACTGTATAGACAACATGTCTTTTTCAAAGAAGCCTCTTAAAAGCCTGGTAGGAAAACTCTCTCAAGCTTTAGGAAAAAGCAGAGAACCTTATAATTAATAAAAACTGGTCTGGTAATTTGAAATATGTTTAACATGCTAGAATGGGACAAATACATTCACAAAACTCAATCTGTTTTATCTTTCCAGAGCATTCTGGGATAATGTTTTTCTTGTGTGGTGTGTCTTGTTTTTGCCAAAAACTGCTCAAGGACATGAGGAGGAAAGACATGGTTTGTAGACAGAGGTTATGGCTCAGTAGTTGGACTGGTACAGCTGGTAAAAGCAGCCAAGCTTTCAGGTACCCAAGGCTAAGTGCCCATGTGTGTGAAGCATTGGGCTTCAAAGCTAAATCCAAGAGGGAACATGACTGATTAGATCATCTCTGTAAGTGTGGCTGTCTCATAGCTCTGGGGAGTCAGTGGGGTAGTAATGAGGAGGCAGCAGTTTCAATATCAGAAAGGGTTCTGACCCATTAAAAGGTGTACAATTTCTGTTTGGGAATGGGGGAGAGGCTGTATGCAGGAAAGCCAAGGAGACATGCCACACATTTATTGAGTGGGATGTGTAGTATCCTCTAGAGCTCTGACTTTTGCTTTCCAGGATTACTGTTCAGTGTAATAGCATGACATCATGGAGTAATAGAACATACAGATCAATGTTATTTATATATTACAGAATGAGGAGATCTGAAGGATTCTTTTTTTTTTTTTTTAAGTTTGGTGAAATCAAGGAAATTACTTATCCTATTTCATCTGCAGCAAGAAAACTATAATAACCATTAATGGAAAGGTCTGTTTGGGACCCTGGTGCTGTGTACAGAAATGGTCTCTGTTTCACTCTCATGGAGAGATGAAAATATGGGAGTGTTTCATTTTTCAAATAGGAATAGGGATAGCCACATGGAGAGGATCAGCCTTTAAGAGTTAGCTTTCAGCTAAAGCAGTGGGTCAGGTTTGTTTCTGTGGTCCCTCTCATATGCAGATATTGTCTATGTGTTGGCTCTGTTAGCTTTGTGTTGGCTCTGTTAGCTTTCTGCTGTGATATCCTACAGATACTAGAGATCTTATAGCATCCCTTCAAAATAAAAATATAATATTCCCTTCTTGCTGATAAGGGGATAAGAAAAGGCAAAGGGATCTTTGCTGTCAGATATTTAACATATTAAACTTTTCTGAAGGAACAGAATAAGCATAAAATACTTTATTTGCTTCAATGCAGGATTTTTTTTCTTACTACAATTTAAAAATCTTTCAGTTTTGTTACACCACAGTGTAACAGTCTGCAGTTGTACATAAAAGTTCCGGTGGGAATAAGAATAACAAAAGGAATATTTATCACTCTAGAAATACAGGTTTTAAAAGTTGAACTTAGATAACTCCTTATATCTTCTGAAACGTACTTTCTTGCTGGTAACAGTGATCTTTATGATAGAGACTCAGCTTCTAAATGAGAAAATGGAGCACTCTGCTATCTCCGTTGTGTAGCTTGAAAGCAGGGAGCATGTATTTAAAGTGAATTGCTCTGGAATTTTAGTGTGATGTTTTAAAGTGAAGACTATTTGTTTTAATGTCTTAAGGAAGCCACAAAGTCTCATATCTAAATGCACTCAATTTGAAACTGTTATCGTTAGGTCTCTGTAGAAATATGAGGTTGTGGACACACTGTTATCCTTTCAGGAGACAGGAACTTAGAAGTTTATGTCAATAATGAAATTGTAAATTGGGATGGTGAATTTGTAATATTAGATACTACTCTTGTGGCCAATTTCTCTTCTGTGTGTGAATTTTTTGTTTTGTATTTTTTTATACACATATCCTGAAGTTGCATCAGAGTAAATCATTGTATATAGAAACTTTTTGTGAATGTACTGCTTAAAACTCTCATGCCTTTTTCATGTACACGAAATTTCAAAACACTGACATCTGATAGTTGCTTGGAATAACACCCATTTCCCTTTAACTGAAAACAACAAAACCTCTTCATAAACCTTAAGGAATATACTCCTTGGCAAATAAAAGAGTATTATGCTACCCCTATGGCAGTTTTGATGTTTAATTCTGACAATTAAGAAATGGACAAGGGGAAGCGCTGCTATGGGAAGATATGATGATCTAAGGCCCCGGCAAATCTTGTGGCTGCACAGATTTATAGAGCCAAGGGTTTCTCAGAAACAGGAGTTAGGGACTCTGTTCTGCCTAGTAAATCAGGCAGATCCAGATAGCCTTTGGAGAAGCTGTGGAGTTTTTCTGTTCCAAGTTTCACTCTTCTCTCCCTGCAGTTAGAAGTCAAAGTGGATACAGCAGTCATTCCTGTGTAATTCCTGCTGCACATAGAGAAACATACAGGACAGGGGGGGAAGGGAGCAACCTTTTATTTTTGAATTATTTTTTTTTACTATATGACTTAAAGAGGAAAATTTGATTGTTATTTGTTTGATGTTGTTACAATTTTTTTCACTTTTTCTCCCCAGTAGAGTTAAAGCAATTTCCCAAGATCTAGCTAGTAATTCTTTTGTTTCAAAATATTTTTTTCCCTTCTAAAATAGAAACTAAAACAACACACAACCCTTTTTATACTGTCAGTGCATGCTACTGGATTTGTCAATGCCTCTGCTCTGCAACGTGATGCATGGTGGTCTTAAACTGTGTACTTTCTGTGTGTTTGTTTTGTAGGTTTTTTATTTTTGTCAGCCAGCTCAAGTATAGTGATACATAGTTTGAAAAACTAGAAAAACAGAGCTGATGATTCAAATTCTATCATACTGCTTAATTTTAGTCTAAAACAGTGGCGGTGCAATATATGTTTGTATCCATATAGATTTGTGTGTGTGCCAGTTGTCTTACCTTAGGAAACGGAAGAAGCCAGCTGAAAAGTGGAGCCTGCTATTATATAAGTTTATTTTTAGTAATTCATAATAGAGCTTTGATAAGTCTAATGTTTTCTAATTTGTTCTGTGGACAGTGGTACTCATTGCAAGACTTATTACTCCAAAACATTTAGTTTTATGTTGGGATTTCATCAATGTAAGAAGCTGTTAAAAAGCTAATAAATCACAATTTCGAGGTAATGGTCTGTGCAAAAAATTAGAAATTAAATTTTTAGATTTCCAGTCTCTGAGAACTGATAATAGCTTACTTGATACTGTCTTGTACATGCTAGCAGAAAATTTTTTAAAGGTCAGTTATCCTCTTGCAGAGGAGCTGGTAAGATACTAGAATAGGCTAACAAAAGCCAGAGCTAGCAGTGATTTAGACTTGTGGTAGGTAATATTTGAGAGTTCACAAATGTCTAAGCAGCCCTGCCAAATTATTACTTATCCTTTCAGCCTTTGCAAAGTTAAAGTTGTTTCTTCAGTGTTCTGGCATTTATGGCATATACAGAAGTGTTCATTTCTGTTTATTTTTACAGAAAACAATTTCTCTGGCTTCTATGAGAGAATGATCATGAAGGGATTAGAGTTTTTTCTGAATTGTTTTCTTTCCCAAATCCTTCAGTTACAATTACAGAATGTTCTGGGTTTTATTATTTTGACCCCCCTGCCTCCCCCCCCTCCATGTCTCCAAGCAAAATTTAGCTTTGCATTTCTGTTTTATGGTAATACCAATATTGTACAGTCTTTCTGGCTAGTATCTTTTCAGTAATGATCCTAGTGATGTCTAAATCCCCAATTCATGGAAAATTCTGCTGGAAAGCCTGAGAAAGTTCATGTTTCTGGTTTCTCCATCCACTGGAGGAATTCTGTGGAAAGCTCATCAGAGCGTCTAACCACTGATGATGGTAATAGGATGTTTGCCTCACTAATAACACTGTTTTTATTTCCTTAATCTATTACTTTGGATTTATTTTATAAACTTTGCAAGCTAGTTAATAGTCCTGCGTTGAAGGTTGAATGTTTTGCAAGGAACTGTCCCATGGCTGTTCACACTGGCTTTGTGCCTCAGTCCCCAGTGTTCCTACAAAACTGGTTTCCTTAGTATAGCACGTCTCAACAGCGGAGTAAGTGTAATGTGCTGATGCTGGTCATTCGGTGACCTACAGGCCAGATATCCTTGAGAGAGGCCCAGCAGCATGGGTGAATGCATATGGCTAATGTCCCCAGCATCAGCTGGCTGCAGGTGCTGCTCCTTTGGTCTGTGTTCTCTCTAGGTGCTCTGTGTGTGCCACAGTCAAAGAGCAGTGGCACCGTTGCAAGTCACTTCCACGGACATAAGATGGCATTTCTTGTAATTGCAAGTGAATGCATACCTCAGATACAAGATCCCTGAAATCTCAAGGTTTGTGCAAGTTGAGGGTGTTCTGAGGAGTCAACAACATTGACATTTGAAGTTTTTAGTAGCAGTTGGAATCCCTGGCCCTTGTATAGTCATTATCAATACCCATCTTCTCTAATGTTCCTGGATATAGATAGGCAAGTGGCTTAAAGACAACATAAATGGAAAAAAAACAAAACAAAACAAAACCAAAAAAAACACCAAAAAACAGTGCAGCTATCTTGGAGAATGCACTGATGCTTTTTTGATGTAAAAAGTATATAAAAAAAAAAAAGCCTATAATCATATGGGCAAGAAAGAGCTTTCTGACTTGAAGTTTTTTCTGGCTATGTCAGCTGTGTGCTGGATAAGTTTCCAGTATGGCTGTACTGTATCTTTTTAGGGGTGGGAAGAAACGGAAGTGATGCTCTACAGACAACTTGGTCTAACCAAAGTAGAGCAAAGTGACTGACATTGAAATTTTACTTCCTTATCTTCTTCCAGAGCATCAGGTTCTGAAATACACTCTGTATCTGTGGAAAACTGGTACTTTTTCTCTGGCACAATCCCATTAACCATAATGTAGTTATCCCAGAGAAATTATGGACAATGCAGACTCTAACTAGGTCAGACTTGCTGCTAACCTTGATGGAAAACAGAGGGACAGACAATAAGCCCTTTCTTAGCCTGTAATATTAATTTTCTTATGCATATCAACATAAAAAAAACCCAAACCTCCTCTTTAGACTGATCAGCTTTGCTATGAGAGTCAAAGTTGCAGTTATATTTCGATTTTACTTTGAAAATACAATTTTGCATTAATTTATGCCACGAGCACCATGTTAGTTTCCTTGGTAATATTTTTCTGTATTGGATGTGGACTGCAAAAGAGAAAGTAAAAAGAAGACCTATTATTTTATCAATTTAAATGTAGGATTGATGCAGGGAGGAGGCTGACTTAAGGTAGTCAGGGGAATTAAAAGAAATAAAGTGACATCTAGTCAAAACATTATTCTCAAATAAAATCCAGTGCCTGGTCTAATGAAGCCTAAGGGAAATGAAATTATGCAAGTATTTCTCAATATCTTAGGCAAAGGCAGAAAATCCAGAATGTGCTATTGGAGCCTTCATTTTCTGTCTCCTTAGATTTTTTTTCTTTCTATTATGCAGAAGAGTCAAGAGTGATACTTGCTCTGGATAAGAAACAATTTTCTCATTTAATGAAATTTTGAATCTGTAAATATTTAAATGTCTTGGTCTACTTCACTTAGTCCTATGTACTTCAGTTAGTGAGTTTTATTTTTATCACTTACTACAATGCTTAAACTTAGAAGTTTTATAAATAATGATTTGTTTGAAAATTATGAACCATCAGAATCTTTTTCCCAATTTGATAAACTATTCACATGCAGACTCTCTTGATGAAAGTTATTTTATCCTGGTTTGTAATAAATCAGCAGTTCGGTGAATAGGAGAAAGAATCTTATATTCACCTTAAACTATTAAATCTAGCTTGGATACTGGAGAACAGTATTTAACAGATCTATGAATTACATGTTTAATTCAGTTTGTTTATCTCTTTCTTCCTCTTTGGCTGTTAAGTTATAATGACAAGCAGTGTTATTTCCCTTCTCGGCATATGCAACGTGCTGCTGGAAAATATGTAACAAAATGTAACATTAACATTTCCCTGACACTTCTAAAATTAAACAAAACCTTCAGGGGAAGGAAGCTTCATGTTAATTTATGTATTCCTCAGTTTTCAGGCTATGAGGGTGGACACCACCCAGAGCCACTGCTTAAGCCAAAGTTATTTCTAGTTTTAGTACAAGTACAAAGTTAAATGCAAGGAGCAGGAGGCTTGAATGGAGCTTTTAAAAAATACTGTAAATAATCATTTGTCAAGTACTGACTATATTCTCCAGTATTCTGTACTTTAAATATAATGAGTCTTTTGAATTAATGTTTTAAACACTGGTACTATATGAATTATGAAAGCTAAATCTCATTTGTGTTTCTTAATGGGAATAACTGCCAGTGACTCTCTAGATATTTTCTGCTAGCTAGGCTACTCCATCTGTAATTTTCCGTATTTGATCCAGGGTGTGTTGGGTATGTGAGAGAGTGGTTCATATTTCTTCAGCTTGGGTTGGTGGACCTTCAGGCTTGCTGGCTGTAGGGATGTACAGTGGGTGAACTTGAAGGGAAAGTAGCCAGAAGAAAGTCTGAGAGCAAATTTTCATGGTGTTTTTTCTTGTTGGGGTTTTGGTTTGTTTTTTTGTTTTTCTTTCTGAGGGAGGAGTTGTTTCTGGGTGTCTATTTTATTAGCTCTCATGTCTGCTGGAGTAGGTTTGTCCAGAAAGCAATCTGCAATTCATCTTGTAGTTAGAACTTACATGTTTGGAAAAGACTATATAGGTGAAGTAGTCATTCTACATAATAAATTTATGGTTTGGTGAATATGGTAAAACCTGGGCTATCATGTTTCACTCTGAGAAATATGATGCCACCTTACTCCCTTGTGTCAACTTCTACTGGCATATATTAATTACATGTGAAATTTTACATTTTAGTAGATCTATTACATTTGCTGAAGAGAGATGCATGCATGAGTGAAGAAGGCACCTGGCTATGTCAGAACGCTGTCAGATTCCTTTGTGGTTAATTCTGTTGTGGCTCACCCCTTCTTGTTGTCTCAAACACTGACTTAATGAAGGTTGTACAGTTTTCTGGAGTTGTTTCACTAGAACAGAATAAATATATCTTCACCCCACCTGCCATTAATAGCATGTAGCAGCAAGAAATCAGTCTGTCCTGCAAGTGGAGGAGGTATCCCATGGAAATACAAGCCAGTCACCATGGCAGAGTAAAGGGAAGTTACAGACTTCGAGCAGCCCAGTTATTTGAAGTACATCAGATTTCTCTCCTGGGAGACTGTTAACCAAAATGTTCTGTATAAAGAAGAAATACCAAGCTATGTGTTTGGGGTTTGTTGTTTTTTTTGGGGTTTTTGTTTGTGTTTTATCTGAGAGCACAAAATTCCTTTCTGAGTGTATGTGCAATAACAATGATCTGTGCTCCCAGTATCTGAATTTAATCCCCTTTTCCTCTGGAGATTTTGGGGTTTTGTTAGGGTAGTCTTTAAATGTAGACTGTGTGAAGGTAAGGTCTAAAATATTTTGCCTTGCTCCTTCTGGCCAAAGACATTTAGAAGGAAGACACTGAACTTTAAGTTTGTTCAAGTCTGTAGAGACATATGAGGTACTTTGTGTCATAGCTACTATTGCCATTCATCTTTTCCTCCAGAATAAATTTGGTTTAGGCTGCATGTGTGTCTAGTGTACTTTCCTTAAGGCATTGATTTCTTTGAAGATACAATCACAAGGTTTTGGGTAGTGATCCTGTTCTTTGTGTAGAGATCACAACTAGCTGAGACATTAAAATCTTCTCTGTTCTTCATAGTGCATGAAGGGAAGCTTGTGCTTGGGAGTTGTGTAGCTTAATGGTATATTTTGTGTCCTTCCTTAATTTCTGTTTTTCTGGGAAGACTCTTTCATGAATTAATGAACAAGCCATGAAATAGCCAAGAATCATAAATGACCTCAAAGAAATCACAGAGCACCATGGTACATCAAACATTTTCAATCAACTCCCTCTTTGTATAAGCAGCAGTGGGTGTTTCCTCTGCAGCATACTTTTGTTCTAAATTTAGGGATACATTCTCTCTCATTGGTATATGTGGAAATTTTTAATGTAATTTCTGTCAATGTTAAGGGATGTCAAGTGGGATACAGTTATTCCATGGCACAGCTAAGAGAGAATAGATCCCTTTAGTTTCTTTACTTGGATGTTGGATTTTAGCAATAGTCGTTGCATGCTATGGCAACCAATTTCGATGCTGATGCCAAAGGTTTTCAGCCACAGAGGTAGCCTTGAAGATTATTTTCCTGAAGTTCAAAGATCCTGAAATGTTAAAAAATAACTTCCGAAGCAAATTATATAATAACAGCAGCATTCCTCTATCTCTCTTGCATCATTTCCCTAGTTACCCAAATGAACGAGGAAGAGGATGGCATGGGGACAGCCACATTCCCATAGCAGCACACTATGTGTCTACCCATAGCTTTCCTATTCATGGTGGTATTGACACTCCTGAATTTGCAGTGTGCTAACAGTATGTGCTTCTGGTCTGGCAAGCTTCGTGAGGGGATGTGGCAGACTACCTCAGGGGAAGATGCCTTCTGCTAGAATTACTTGTACCTTATGGGCTGCCAGAGAAGCAACTTGTGAAACCAAAGACTCTTAAGAATTGGTAGTGAGTCATGTGATGTCAGAATGCTCACGGGCTTCATGATGATTCATTTGTTTCAGGCAGACATGGTGAACAATCTGCCTTACTTTTTGACATATGTTACTGATATGTGACAGACCAGGTGCAGAGACACAGACACTTGGGAAAATTCGAGTTTGTGATAAATATATGTTCAATACATTTAGATAATTACCTAACATAAATGTGTTGCTTTAAGCTGCTCCCTATCTCAGAAAGAGCAGTAGTGTCTGTGGAGTGGCTTTATATCCAGACAGCAGTGATACTAAGGCTGTAAAAAGCATACCAAGTGTCATCGCTGTGGAATAAGATATACCAGAACTGAATGTACCCATGGAGAGAGACTTTCTACTCTGTGAAAGATGGGCCCCACCCTCCTTGTGCTGCATAAATGTGAACCTTTGGATAGGAGAATTAGGAAATGGATTCTAGAGAAGATCATGGAGGCAATAGTCAATGACTCAATTAACATGTACCTCAGGGCTGTAAAAGATAGCATATGGAAAACCTACAACTTTGTAAGAGCAAGCATAATTGAAAGGAAAATGATTGGGATGTTGCCCAAGCTTGATACAAAATTTTGGAAGAAGTTACTAGTGAATAGAGTCGATAGAGCAGTTAAGTCTATACCTAGTAATTAGTCTTCAACATACAATTCTGAAACTTCCAATGTGGATGTTCATTGTATTCAATTAAAAGGGGAAGAAGACTGTTACAGAACCAAGTGAAGGATAAAAGCTGTGAAACAACTTCTGCAAAACATTCAAATAGGTTAAAAAATTAAGCACAAAACCATTTTGAAATATCTTCAGAATATAGTCAATATCTCTTTAAGTCCTTTGGCACACATACAAGATTTGTAACTGTAAATCTGCATAAACTGTATCATTCTTCAAGTGTTTGCAGGCTGTCTGCGGCTGTAATTATTAACCTCAGTATGAAATTTGTTTGAAATGCTATATCATGGTCTAGACTGGATCTCACATTAGCATGCTGCAAATATTGCGGAGATCTTGATAAAACGAACCATCAAAGCTACTCAGGTATTATTATATGCATTTATGTCTACAAACGAAAACTGAGTCTAGGTTGTGCAAGATTTGCTGAAGGCTCACGTGTTAGCACTCAGTACACTAGCATAAATGCACTAGCTGCAGTACTTTCAGTTTAAGGTCATGGTTGCAAAAATTATTTACAGATTTCAGTGTCTGTTGAAGGGTGTGTGTGTTGGTGGAAACCATCAGTTGGCTGTTTCAGTGTTCTTGCTCAGTAGGCTTCATGTCATCAAGCATGTGATTTAATATGGTTTCCACTGTGACAATGTAAATTAAGATTGGACCTGCGCAAAATATGCTCAAAATAATTTTTTTCACTTGAAGAGAGATTTGTATACAAAGTAATGACAAGGCTTCTCTTTTGTGTCTGTGAACAATGCTGGGAGTTCAGGAAGTAGTTCAGGTTTTAATATTAGTTAAAATCTAAATTAAATATAGACACTGAAGAGAAGAGTGACTTTTTTTTTTTTTAATGTAACTTCACTGACTTCAGGTCAACCGCTTTAAGTCTCAGTGCTGCAGTCATTAGAATTTTGTTGGATGAATTTTGTTCCATATAAACCTATTAATAAGTCCCCTTGCTCACTCCACCTCCTAAAAAAAAAAACCACATCTAAAACTGTAAGGCACACAATGAGCACATGAAGATTTATGAGCTGAATCCAGCTGTGCTTTTCTGATTCCCTGTGCAGTGTGCATATGAGACTAGGACTTTACCAAAACATCATTCTACAGTAGGATACTTTCAGTGAGAGTGTATGTTTGATTGCTGAAAGCAGTGCTGTACTTGTAGATGTTGGACAATAGGGGGTGAGAGAAACCCCCAAAAAATGCTATGCCACTGGGAGATAAAAATTTTGTGTGATAGAAAATTCCTGGATGTGATCTTCAGTGGCTTCAACTGGGAATAAGCACAATGTACTTAGAGTAATCTGACAGGTCAGGAAACCTGAAGGCTTCTAATGCTTATAGCATAGCTTTACACTCTGCTGCTTCCAATTTTAAGTGTCTTTCAGAAGGAAAAATAAAACCAAAACCCAACCAAGAAAACAAACTTCAAATGATAGCATAGGGAATATTTTTCATGGTTGGATTAGAGATTTCCATGTTGTAGATGTTTGCTACTTCTCTCCTACTCTGATTAGTTCTGTGCAGCATCTGACAAATAGATTTGGGACAATTATATTTAAATGCCACAGGAATTTACTTTGGGTTTTTTTACGCATTGTATGCTTAAGTGGGAGTTAATTTGGTTTTAGATAAGAATGG
Organism: Chloroceryle aenea; assembly: GCA_013399075.1. Lineage (NCBI taxonomy): Eukaryota > Metazoa > Chordata > Aves > Coraciiformes > Cerylidae > Chloroceryle > Chloroceryle aenea. Next base: position 280,307 of record VWZY01003707.1, on the reverse strand, counting down.
CACCTGGATTCTAGTGGGCATACACTTAGACTTAAGCATGTTAGAAACCTTTATTTGCTTGGGTACTTCATGTTCATAAGGACTTTCTTATCACTCTAGAATTTTTTCAGAGAGAGTGAACCATGTAAACAGATGGTCAAATGCTAATAGTTAGGGGTGACCCGCAACACTATGTGCGTCTCCCACTTAACAATGAAAAGAAGTAGATGTGAAGTGTATAAGGCATACCACGTGTAGAAGTAGGTTTAAAATCAAACTTGGTCAAAGCTGTGCAAATACTAAATGCCTCTTAGATTTTTTTTCTAAAAAAACAAACCAAAAACCAAGAAGTATATTTAAACCAAGGTTCAACAGGATTTGTAAAGGTACTTATCACTTTAAAATCAGCAGCTTCTTAAACTGGTTTTATAAAACATCTTAGAATGAAGTTGTTAATTGTTTTAGTTAATCTTAGGTAGCACTAAATCTTTTTATGCTTGGTCACCTGAGATGAAAAATGAAAAGAAGTTGTCTCTTGTGAAATTTCCAGCAAATCACCACATTCTAAAGTTGTGGAGAAGGTTGAATTTCAGGGTTTGAATTCTGACTGAACTGTGTGCAGTCTGATTCCCTAAGTATAGTTAGAATGGGAACAGACCTCTAGCTTTATATGTCTTATACTGGAAATATTCACAAGATACACATTCTTATGCTGAAAACTCATAGCAGTTTAAAACAAAAAAAGACTACTCATCATAACAGTGTGAGTCAAGTAACATTTGCAGAATATTTGGGTTGCAATAAGGACTTTTAAAAATAATAAACAATTATAAACATCAGCTTCTGCAAAGTTGCAATAGTTCATCCATGTGTGATGCTATCCTTATGCATTGGGAACTGTTATAAAACTTGCAATGATTGCAGACCACTATTATTTTATTGGTAAGAAATTACAACTGTTTGTCTCATATCTGTGTGTATTTGAGAGCAGAAGTGTTTTAAGGTTTCCTTTAATAGTTGTTTTTCAGCTTGGATTTTCTTTCAAAAATATAGAAGACCTTAAAATCTAAACATAAGAAAAACTAAAATGGAAACAGACCCCTCTAACTTTCTACCTCTTTTATTGGGAATGTTTGAGACATGCCCCTGCCTTTTTTTTATCTCTACCTTTGCTGCAATAAGTCATGATAGTTGTTCCTCACTTTTTCAACTCTTCTAAGAAGGGAAATGTATGACAATAGTAAAGTAGGAAATTGATATAATAAGCTTAAAAAGAAAGTTAGAAAAAGTATAGGAAGATGTATTCTTTTTAATTTGTTGTGAAGAAACTGGTAAATAGAGATGATATGGTATCTTGTTTCTCTTTCCCTATCTATCCTGAAAAAAGTGCATATTGCCGAGTTCTTTGTGTGACATTGTGGCTGATGTGAGGGAGATGTACATTTCTAACAGTATTCCAAAGTTCATCTAATGTTATCTTGCTAATGTGGAAGCAAAAATTCAGCTTTCAGCTTTGTTTCTTATCAATATAGCATTGATAGAAGCAATAGAGGAAAGGCAAACATAAAGAGGAAGAAATACTGAATACATGCTGCTAAATTATTCAGCAGGGAGCTACTTTGCTGTACAAACAGTGGGACCCATCAGATGCACTTCATGTGCCATCTATACTGATTTTGCACACTTACTGATGACCAGCGTGCACAGCACAATAAAACCTGTAGCATGTCTAACCAGAAGGATCATAAGCTGGACGCTCCTTGGCTGGCACCGTCTTTGTGACTTCTGTCTGGTTATGTGCTTTATTCTGAGGCAAGTGCTTTTGCTCTCTCTCCTCCTTCACTATGGCTGTGAATCAATTAATCATACTCTGAAGGAAAAGCTAAGAAACTGAGATAAATTTCTCCGAAGAGTACCATCCAGCAGATACCAAATAACCCCACTTCTGTTCTAATTTGAAGAACCATTTCTAGCTTTTTTCCAGTGGCGTGTTCTTGTCTGATTTAAAGAACTTGTTAGCAAATCAGCCTCTGTCAAGAATTTTCTGAAACTTGCCAAAGAGGGCAAAATGGTTCTGTCTGTCACCTTTTAAGGGGACAAAGGATGAATCAGAAATGTGTTTGGAATCTGAAGGCTAATTTAAGATTATACACAAGGAGGGTGGCTTTTGGATTTACAGTCCAACAAAAACTTAATACTATATGCTAATGCAAATTTATTACTGTTTCTTAGCTTCCTTCGAAAAAAACACATCATCTGTTGTGCACGCATTAATAGGTTTTGCCTGTGTGTAGAAGCAGGAAGCTTTATAGTTGGATAGTTAGGAGTTATGTCCTGATTTTAAAATTCAATAATCATAGCAGAGAAGTGACTCAGTGGTAGGAAAGGTATCCAAGATGACAAAATTCTTATAATAGATGGGAGAATTAAATGATTGCCAGGAAACTCCCATGAAAAAAATAAAAATTGCAAAACAGGAACAAAAAGATCCTCCTGGAATAATGAAGTCTGTATTCTAAACACAGCTGAAACTAATTAAATAAAAACCAAACCAGGGAAGATTGATCAAGCTGGTCTGGAAATTTTGTTACCTGTTTTATTATGGGCCATGATTCCCTAGTAGATTAAAACAGCAGTAAGTTTTGGGGTGATAGGTGAATTGTTTTCTTTTTCTACATAAATTTTTTCAATTATTTTTATTTTTTTTAGAAATTACTAGTTATCTGTGCTCAGTAGAGTCACCCAGACAACTCAGGAATATCAAGACTTACCTTGAAACATATCTTTCCTTCTCAATATGTTTTTTTTTAATTCTTTATTTGAAAATAGGACAGTTTTATAACATACCAAACATAACTTGTGACTAGTATAATACCTAAATGAAAAAGTAAAGTAGACTTAATATTTTTTTTAGATTTGCATATTTCTAGATACATCAAGAGTAAAGTAGCCTCTTGAGTAGCTTTCCAGGAGATGAGCTTCCACAAATTTTTCTGTCCCTTATTGTATTACAAAAAAAAAAAAAAATTCACTATTTGGTTGTTGTGGAAAGGCACCATGCCTTGGATTCATTAAGGGGGTGGAGGGGTTGAACAGTGGAGAAACAAAAAACAATTCCCTTCATAGTGGGATGTACATATGCAGTTGCTGAGAAAACGTGAGAAGGAGGAGAAACCCTTCTTGAATGAACATCACAGAGAGTCACTTGGCATGAGAGTGTTCAAATAACTGTTACTTCAGACAAAATCATACAGATATCTCTGCCTTCTGTACAGCATCTTGATTCATAATTCAGGAGTGATGCAAAATAAAGAGGCTGTGTTGTCTTACTTCCATGTGGGAAAGTGGTAATGTGTTGCTGTTGTCTGTGTGTGGTGGCTGCCAGGATAGCACGAACTTTGTAGTGTTCCCTACTGAGGTTCTTTCCAAAGCAGGTAGCAAAGGCTAGTTGGGTGGCTTTCCTTCAGATAAATTCAAAGTGGAAATACAATCAGGACAATTGGTTTAAGGAATCAAAATAAGATGAGGTAGAGGAAAAATAAGCTGAAAAGCGTGTATGGTACAGCATAGCCTGAAGATCCAGCTGCTTCAAACTGCTAATCTGCTGCAGGGTAGTACCAAGCCAAGATTGCTGTTCCTCCCTGAAAATGAACTGCTGAATGTGTGCTTGAATTGTGTGCAAGGGCTTCTTTGTCATTTCAGGTTTCTCGTTGGATCCAGCAGCTTTTCTTTTTTTCCACAATAATAAACTCTGTGTGCGCTTAATATTCTAGACATTAATTTCATAATCAATGACAAAAGGGATACGGGAGCCTAAGGGAAGGGCCTAGACTCTAACAGATGGGCAAGGATCTTTATCCTTACCTGACATTACAGAGAGGAGAGATGGAAGGGAAGGAAAAGAAGACTGAGTTCATAAAGGCCTAACCAAAACTTCACTTTTATAGGTTAACTTGTGATGTATAGGCAGCTCATAGCACTTCAAGGTCTGGTGGCTGGCTAGGGGAAAATTGGGCAAATGTCTGAGGAGATCCTTTACCCAAACCAGTAGATAACTTTACAGTAACCAAATGGTTGCATATAAGTGTTTGCTGCTGTAACAGAAAAATTACTCGGCATAACTGCTGGTTCCTAGAAATTCTAAAATACACAGAGCTGGAACTTAGGGCTGAATATGTCCACAGTTTATTTTCCTCTGTGTGTGTGAGATAAGTTTCATTATTAATTTTTTTAAATGTTTCTCCAGTATTATAAAACTTTTAAAGTGTTTTAGAGGATCTTGTATACTGATGGTTTGTTTCATTGATTAAGTAGGAGTTGTGTGTAGGAAAGACTTTGTAATGACAGTTGAAACTATGCACACAATTGCATAGTTTCCATTCTGTAAAAACTGATCTGCAAAGCTGGAAGATATCATTAGACTTGTGTTTATAACTCAGGATGGCTACATTTCACCAGCTTTTCTTGCAAATTAGTTCCCAGATGTCAGAAATACTGTCTGGTTGCCAGGTATTGCATAAACTCCTGAAGTGTGAGATATGGCTTACTGTTCTTGCACTGACCTCAACTGTCAACAAGAAAACAAATGATCGTGAAATAGATTGGATGAAGCAAGATTCAGAAAAGCAAACTTAATATCTAATTTTAAGTGGCCTTTCATCACACAGCTATCAGAGTCGTAGCTGAGATACATGATTTTAACATTTCTCAACTGGGATAGCAAAAATCCTTGTATGCTTGGATAACCAGAAAACCTTTATATGGGTCAGTTGGCAGCTGTGTTTAAATCTCTGTCTGACCTCTAACAGCATTTATGTAATGTAGAAATGAAACCAAATACTTTTGAAGTTGATCCTGTGTAGGAGAAGTGACTCCTAAGCTTGTGTCCCAGCTTTTTGATGTTTGCCTTTCTAAGATCAGATGCTTCCCATTCATTTTGCTGCACAGTGTTGTAGAGTACAATCTATCTCAAGTATTTCTGCCCTGTATTTTATATTGTGTGGCATCGTGAGTCTCCCAAAATTGATCTCTTGGAAACATCAGCTCCCCATTGCTGGACTTTCTTGGGGCCTTGGCTGGATTCAAGAAGATCAGGCTGGTCTGTAGACTAGTTTTGTGTTGGCCCCAGAAGTGATGATGTTGAAATATAGATGGTGAGTGGGGTCATCTGTACAGTAGTGGCTGAAACAGATTTTTGCTTAGTGTCAAATTTCCCCTGCATCCTGTGCTTCATCCTGTTTTCCCCTATCATCGCATTTTATAAACTAAAGTTTGGTGTTTTCAGGAGTGTGAACCACAGCCATAGTCTTGCATGAGGACACTTTTTTATTGTTCTAGTGACTCGGCTGACTTACATTAGCAGAAGCACAGTTTTTTCATTTAATTCCAGTTCTACAGAATCTGTTAGAGTTGCTATTGTTAATAACACAGTTTTTACATAAGATTTTATTTCCTTTCTGTTGTATGAATTTGGGTAAGCAATGCTCTCATGCTTGCAAGATATCTGCCTGAGCCAAGCTTTGAAAATTTTTTGTATAAGTGAGATTTTCATGCTTCTAGAAACATAAATGTATAATATCATGAACTTGCAGGTAGTTTCCTTTATACTTGCTGTGTAGGAACTCCCTTGCTTATTCCATGTGTTTATAAATCTGATGGTTATAGCTAGCTACAGTTGTCCTATAGTTAGATACCTGTAGTACCTATAGTTGTCCATATACAAAGGGATAAAGTTATGGTTGATTAAAAACCTCGTCAGATAAGCAACTTATTCATAAAGAGATAAAGTAATTCTGCACTAACTGAACTACAGAATTAGTCAGATGGATTCAGTCTTGTTCACTTGGCTTTAACTTTGTTTTCAAATATGAAGCTCATTCTCCTAAATAAGAGTGCCTTGCTGTGTTACTCAGCAAAAATGCAAGGGAGTCGACTGTAGCTGGCAACAGCATTGCCTTAATCCAAATTTGCAGACTAAAATGATTAATATTGGGCAGATGGCAGACAGCTTGCTGTAAATCACGTCGTGTTGTCAGCTCACCAGTCGTAGAATCTCAACTCTAAAAAGTGACACCGGGTTAACAGTCTGATTTTCGTAAGAGGGATTATTACAGTCACAAAGTAGTTTTTCACTCAATAGGTTTGTAAAATGACTCCCTGTATGCTTTCTTGGGCTATTGTTATTTCTTCTCCATTTAACTTAATTTGTTGTCTGTGTGCAGACTCATTAGATGACTTCATAATCAAAATACAAGGTTAGCCATAATTATGCAGTCAAAAGTGGCTAATGGGTTCAATCCTAACTGTAAATTCTAGCTGAAAGAACTGGGAGAGGGTAATTCAGGAGAGTTTCTTAAAAGAAAATGAACTTAAATTTATTTTTTATGCTCAGAACTGAAAAGATAAGTGCTAATCAGAACTTACATCACTGTGTTCCTTTTTAAAAACTCTGAATGTTACTAAAAATGTAATTTTAAAACACTAAATATAAACTACTTACTGTGTTTTCATTTTAACAAAAATTCCAGATCTCAGTGCACTAAATGTTGGTGGTGGTTTAATCCAAGTACACAAATAAATCTGTTGGATAAAGAAACCTCATCTGGTAGTTAACATTGATTTTATATAAGGTTTATGACTCAGTGTCCTTTTGTGTGGTTCAGACTTAAAACTTTTTGGGGTTGGATTTTTGGAGGGGGGTGTGTGTGTGTGTTTGTTTTCAGTCATCTTGTTAGCACACCTATGCAAAATGCTTGTATTTTCCAAGAATGCCTTACTGGCTTCCTCACAAACTCTTGCAGAAAATGCCAGATGTGTAGGTTCCCTATTCCACTCAGTTAAAATTATAAATATTAGGGATTTTAATGAAGTCACAATTCCTTTCTTTCCACTCATTCTCTGGGATGGTGTTTGTAAAAAACAAAACAAAAACACACTAGCCAAAATATTTCAGTTTATGGCATGCTCTAGTGTATGAAATATCTTAAAATCTGTTGCTGATGTTTTGAATCATGTATAAAATACCTTTATATATATATATGTATGTGGTCATGTATACAGACATATATGAGTTTTGGAAACATCTGCTTCAAAACTCGATTAAAAAAAAAAGATTTTTAAACACCGAAATGTTCTACTGGGAAAAGTTTCACCACTACTAAACCAGATTTTCAGATGTCTAGGCAGTCACTTTCATGAACTGTAAGACAGAGCATCTGCAAAGTTAAGCTTCGCTTTCCATTATCTACAACTTAACTAGGAAATTTCCTTCAATTTATAGGGAATTTCTTCTGTCTTCTGAATTATTTATATCTGAAGCATCTGAAATTATTCCTTGTCAAAATCTTATTTGCACTGATTTCTAGCTAAGATTAAAATACTTTCTTAAGCATTAAGGTATCTTTTGCTTGCAATGATGTTTTTACAGAGTAGATACAGAGATGAAAGATGTGAAGGATGCTCAAGATGCAGTTCCCACCATCTGCATTTAAATTCCAAAGTAGGCACAGAGCTGGCCTCTTTTCCTTCTGCTTTTGTTAGTGTAATTAGTCCTGAAAAAGGGGAGACTTGCACTGGTTTTCATTAAGACCTACCTCTTTCCTCCTCTGCTTCCTCTTAAATAGCAGCCATTTGAAGCATGCCTGTGCTCTTTGATCACTCTGTCTTTACCCTCCGTAGTAGAGGATCAGTAGAAAACGCCTGCTGCCATCACTGAGTTTGTGAGTCCTGCTCCAATGGTTCGCAGCAAAATTAGATGAATAGCAACCAGGACAACAGACTTGAAGAAGTTCAGCTACTTTGCAGGGTTATAGAGCCAAGGAAAAAATTTAAGCAAGAGAATAGTTTTAATATTTCTGTGATAATACCTATGTGGCTAACTAGGCTTTGTGCTAAATCAGAAATTACTAAGACGGAGTTATTTTGAAGGATGAGGGAAGCCAGCTGGCTTAAAGAGCATTAAGAATACAGGATGTTGACTCTGCCATAGTTTTCTGCAGGAATGTTTCATGAAACTGCTTAAAAGGCTTAATGGATCTTCCTAATTTTACTTTCCCTGTAAACAGTTTGTATGGCTATGCTAAAAATGCTTGTGAGTAGTAGCAAATGTACAATTATGTCTCATAGGTTGCTCCCTGAACAGTAATGATAGATTCTGTATAAATGATTTTGAGGATGCTTGTCCAAAAGGATTTGTTCTTTGGCAGTCACATCTTACCTGAGAAGATTTTAAGCATCTGTTGAAAACTGTTGCAAAGTGAAACAATAAAATACTGTTAATTGTAATTAAAACACTTTCCTATATTGCAGAGGTTCCAAAATAGAGAGAGATACATTAGAGATTTCATTAGAGAAAGTCTGGAAGAAAAGCATGAAGAACTATAACCTAATGAAGTTCATGAGGATAAGTGTAGAGTCCTACACCTGGGGAAGAACACCACTGTGTACTGGCACAGGTTAGGGGTAGATCTGCTTGAAAGGAGCTCCATGAAGAGGGACCTTGGAGTCCTGGTGGACAATGTTATCCACTGAACAGCAACGTGCCCTTGTGGCCAAGAAGGCAATAGTATCCTGGCCTGCATAAAGAAGTGTCCAGCAGATCAAGGGAGGTTCTCCTCCCCCTCTACTCTGCCCTAGTGAGACCACATTTGGAGTATTGTGTTCAGTTCTGGTCTCCACAGTTGGAGAGTCCAACAGAGAGCCATAAGGATGATGAAGGGACTGGAACATCTCTCATATTATGAGAAAAGACTGAGAATCCTTAGCCTGTTTAACCTAGAGAAGACTGAGAGGGGATCTTATGTTTACAAATATCTGAAGGGTGGGTGTCAAGTAGAAGGGGCCAGTCTCTTTTCAGTTGTGCCCTGTGATAGGACAAGAGGTAATGGTTGCAAGATGAAATACAGGAAGTTCCACCTCAACATGAGGAAAAACTTTACTGTGTGAGTGACAGAGCGCTGGAATGGGCTGCCAAGAGAGGTTGTGGAGTCTCCCTCTCTAGAATTTCAAGACCCACCTGCATCTCTTCCTGTATGGCCTGTCCTGGGTGATCCTGCATTGGCAGGGGGGTTGGACTTGATCTCCAGAGTTCTAACCCCTACCATTCTGTGATTCTGCAATTAAATGCAAAGTGACTCTGTCTACAGCTCAATGATCATGTGATTTGATGCAGGAAATCTCCCACATGTAAGTTTATGATGAAATACTTGTAGTGGGGTTTTATTTTTTTCTTTTTTTTGTCAGCCTCACCATTTAGTATTCAAGTCTTTAAAAACATCTCTATTTATCTGTGCCTTAGACCATGTCTGTAGTAGTTCAATGTCTCTTGTTGTGACATTCTCTGGTTATGTGATTACGTGACTGTGCCCTTGCATTCTCTGAAGAGTGTTGTATTCTAACAGAATTTACAAAAGGCTTTGCTGGACCTTTCTATATGTAAATCATGTAATACCATAATTACGCTTAATCATTTCCTTCAACTTTAATACAAAGCAATCCTTATAGAAAGAGTCCTATTGTTAAAACACTGAACATTATCTGGGAAGTGTTCCATGTTCTTACAAAATCTTCTTCAAAGGACATCTTTCTGATCATATTTTTAAGATGATTTTCCCCTCTCAATTTTATTTTAAGTGTTCAGCAAAAAAAGCGTTTGTGGAGGTGTGCCTTTCTTACAACTCTGACAATTATTTTTTTTTAATTAAAACCTATACTTTAAAAAAATCGTTTTGCCTTCTAAATCTCTTTGGATGGCCCAGTGGAGAGCAGAGCTGCTTACTGACAACACTGTAGCCTCAAAAATAATTTGTAGACTCTCAATAGTTTTATACTTTTGATATGAGGCAGTTTTATACATTGATATTCTTCTTTAAGGTGTTATGGTTTACTTCAATTTGTTTGAACATATATGTAACATTTTCTAGAGCCACCTCTAAATGGGATATAAGTGTACACTATGAAATGACAAACTTGATCATTATTTTGTCTTCAAGAAGACAAAATTGTAAAATATCAAGAGGAAATTTGAGAACACTTTATTTGTCTTCAATGTCTACTAGGAAACTTGGAAACTTGTACTTTTGGTACAAGTAACTTACTAGGAAACTTGTACTTTGCATTGTCATCTACCACATAATGAAATTTCATTAAGAAGAAATCATAAAATGCAATGACCAAGTGAAACTTCAACACTAGGGTCTATTTTGTTCAGTATAAAGACTAACTTTATCATGAATTTTCAAGCTACATTTATAGTGGAATATCACTTCCTATACATACATCTATTCTGAACTGTCTTTTTTTTTTTTCTTTCTTTTTTTCTCCCCTGCTCTGGTTTTAGATGCCTTTTTTTTTTTTTTTTTCTTCTTTTCTTTTAAGTATGTGTTTTTTCTGTTCCTCTGTAAAAGCCTGTGGGCAAACAGGTTGCCAAGAACACTAGACACTTGGGCTCAGAGACTATGAGTTAACATTGTGGAGTGCATATTTGAATAGTAGTATGTTCATACTGTATATAGGCTGCTACATGACCACAAGAGTGCTGTGAAGACAGTTAATCTTATGGATTCCTGTGTATATCACCATGAATGACTTAGTGTAACCTGCTGTTGCAAGGTTCAGTGTGACATTTAAAAGGTTTTTAAAGCGTGGTGTTGCATAGGCAATAATACCTCAGATAATAGTTGCATGTACATCATGATTACCCATGCGAAACACTTTTCAAAGTTTGGACACCTGCAGTATGTTAACTGCAAGGTGCTGTGACTTGCTTGTTCTGAGAGTCAAAAGTAGATCCTTTAAAGTATCTAAAATTCCTACAGCTTCTTATGGGATTTAGAGGTGCAGGTTGGTCTGTTCTCCCAAGTAACAAGTGATAAGACAAGGGGAAAGGTCTTCAGGTTGCGCCAGGGGAGATTTAGATTGGACATTAGGAAAAAATTCTTCATGGAAGGGGTTGTAAAGCACTGGAACAGGCTGCCCAGGGAGTGGGGGAGGCACCATCTGACAAGAATACTGTTAGCACCTTTAACACTAGTGGGTGGTGAATGGTTTGTGTCTGCACTGGGTAACTACTCAGCACCATGAGTGCCGAGTGAACTGTTGGCCAGACGGATCAATTTGATTGTGACTTCTCAGAAATGGATGGTTAAAGACATTATCCCTATTCCCTACTTTATTGTTCAACAAGGTATTGCTCTTAAAGTATCACTGTTACTACACTTCAGGGAACTCCGTAGTTATTCCGCACAACTAGTCTCAAACTGGTCAAGCTAAGGATTCATAGGATTCACTCAGGTCGTATTTAAAAAAACTCAGCCACAACCCTGTTTAATAGAATTCTAGGCCTCAAACTATATACACTTCAACTATATATTTACCAGATAAGTTATCTTTTTATTAAACTTTCTTGAAGGGTTTATTTTTTTATATATGTTTCTTAGTCCAGGATTCGGTTTACCTCTTGTATAACTTAACTTCCTTGGATACTTACTCATCTTTCAAAAGCTTTACTTTGTATAACTTTAAAATAAATAAATAAATCCACAACTATCTAAAACACCAAATCCATTTAAGTAATACTTGTTCACTCCACAAAGGCTGTAGTTAAATTTAAAATAAACTCAATTCATTTTGTTATTGCTTGTTACAGTTGGATTGTAAGTTTGCAATATGTATTTTCAAAAAGAAAGAGTTGTTTTTTTTTCTCAATAATAAATGTTCTCAAAAGGTAAGAGATATAAAGGTCTTTGAATCAGCATTCTGCAACTGCACTTACTCCCCTCCCTGTGACTGAGCCTGGATAACTCTAGCATTGACATAATATTACTTCTATACCTTAGTTTTTATTTAGGTATTGAAAAATGACAGTAGTTGTTTGTTTTCAACTCCCTCTTCTTTATCAAGAACTCGGTGACTTCTCTCTTTGGCTTTTAATCTTACCTAATTTTGACCTGAAGCAGGTGTAGAAGACTCAGATAATGTCGGAAGATCACTGCAGTTGTGTACAATAGGAAGAGACCTCCCTTCTTTGTGTAAGGGTGAAGTTCAGACAGAGAAGTTTTAGTTAACTGGTGGCTTAAGTATCCACAGCTGTTTACTTTAATAGCATATTTTACAGTTGTTTAATCTGATAGTTTGCACTGCACTATTGTTTAGTTTTGAAACCGCAGTTCTTTCATCCTTAAATATTTGCATAGTGAGCAGCAGCATTTGCTCCAGCAGGTTTGCTCCTGCAGGGAGAGGAGAGCATTTCTCTCAGCAAAGCCCTTTTCCATACTCCTGGTTCTTCTGCTGCTTGCTTGGTATCATCAGTTTGGCTGCTTGTTTACCTGGGAGCCAGAGGGGATGAGATACGGAGCCTAAGGCAAGAGGCTACAATAAAATTTTTAATAAGCCCTGTGAATAGTAGGCTAGTCATAAAGACAGTACTTGGTGGTATCAGTTAAATCTGTATGCTCATCTGGATCAGAGGTTTATACATTTTGCAGAGTAGTCCCCTCATTTTCTGCCTTCACGAGGGTCGCTACAGAAAGCAGACTTGGCAAATGTGACCTTTGTACTCTGGTTTGTAAAGAGAAATTCATTTCTCTTAAATTTGCTGCATCAAAATGAATGTAGGTAATAGTGAGGTAAAACATTACACAGTGCAAGTTTATCCAGATGTAATATATCAAAAGTAAGGCCCTCATATTTCTTTTTCTCTGCTGAACAGAAAAACCACTAGCTGGTGGCTCACTGCCCTGATACTGAAGGGTACATGGGAGCATGAAATGCAACATGTAGCTGCTCAGACACATCTCAGTCTCTGCTGGAGTTGCTCAAAATCTTACACTAATATTCTCTAAGGTAATTTCTGTGGTGGTGATGTTAACCCACACAACATAGTATACTTTATAACTCATTCAAATGAGAACAACAAAAGAAAACCAGTGTCATGTTCAGTCAAAAGTGCGGTGTAAGCAAAATGAGTGTAAAATTGACTGCTGTGAACTAGAGAGCCAAGAACACAGTAGTCATCTTCCAGGATAATTATAATTCCCCTCACATTGACTTACTATTTACAAGATGCTTGTGGTGTAATTTGACAAGAGAAAAACACATAGTTCAGTCGAACAAACCAACATCAATTTTTCTCCCAAAGCTGAGCATTCCACATGATTCCTTAGTTTATTTTCTTCCATGTTTGGCATTTATCAATGGTGTTTTTCACTGAAAAATAAAAAATCTTGTAGCTTCCTCATCCCAACTGCTCTTATTTCTTATTGCACTTATTTTCCCTTCCATTTCTGTCCCCCAGCTCCAGGGTTATTTGTTTTTTAAAAAAATGTGTATCAGATTCTCTCCAAGCTCTTGGTACTCCCTTTCAGCATCTTAAACATTTCATGGCTAGATGAAGATAGGAGTAAAAATTCCAAATGCTTCCTAAATTTAAACCTCTTGGACTGAGGAACTTGCTTTGATCCTAGCAAATATCAGAGAGGGAACAAGTTTTTGCTCTATATAAGTACCTGGTAGAAAGAATGAAACAGTAGAAACCTCTTGTCACCCACACTTTACCTCTTGAATTTGGATGGGTGTACATAGCTGTGGTTATGTGCACTCATTGTAGGTGCTAGGAAACTGGGGGAAAGATGGAGTTGCTGGAGGTGTGGTGCTCTTGGAGAAGACTGGACAGGAGTGCTTTATCACTTTGGATAAATGCCTGGGTAAATTCAAGATTTGTAATGTGAAAAATCTGCTTTGTGTGTCACTTTCCCCCACACTTTTAGGTCTAATGTTTTACATAAAACTTGAAAGCCTGTGTTGTGCAAAAGCTAATTTTTTTGAAATAATAACAGTATCTTTGTCAGAGACATCCCACTTCAGTATTTAAAGCTTATATTGGAGCGATTCCTAGTGTACATTCAATGAAAAAAAAATGGATTTATAGCACTAATGAAGACAGTCTTTGTAAGGAATCTTGAAAATAGAAATGGAAGGTAAATAACAGAAGTGAACTATCAGCATTTTGTGCCCTGTGCATGTTGGATCGAGTATCACTGGAACAAGGGAGCTCCTATGAAAGAGAAATCTTCAGTAGAGACCTTCTCTCTTGCTCTTGTGCAAGGTACTGTAAAGCATTTACAGGTCACTGTGGAAATAGCAAACTCTCAGTGATTATTACAAGATTTCTAATAAATTCTGCCATAACTGTTCTTCAGAATTTTTAAGGAAAATGTTTACAGATGGAGGATTGAAGCCTCTTGTTACAATTGAGGAGTTGACTCAACTGTGACTATAACATTATAGAAAGCAGCATTCCTATGTCTGTTTTCTGTTCTAAAATTGTATTGAATTCTCACTTCTAAGGCATCCTCCCAGGGCAAGGATGAAAGAGAACAGAGTTCTTTTTATGCATACCAGCTCAAACAGCAAGACTGTTTTCTTTTTTTTTGAGATGGCTATTTAACTGCTGATCACAATGAGACTGCAATCCCAACAGTGTTGTCTCAATGCTGCTGAAATATATGTATTTTTTGAATTTTACTGTCTTTTTCCATTGTTCCCTGATTTCTGTCTGTCCGGCTCTACAACATTCATCAAACCCACTAAAAGTAAGCTTTATTGCTCAAATGAATGTTTCTCTTTCCCTCCTGGGTTGGCATACAAAGTGTAGAAAGATTGTATTTCTTGAAGCAAATGTTATCTTTAACTTCCCCCAGTATAAAACATAAAATAAATATATACCATTAATCTTCTAGCAGTTGCTCTTATAATTTGCAAATTGCATGACCACATAGTCTTATGAAGCATATAGTTATTGTATTTTTCTATAGTGTATTCTTTCATATATGTTGGCACAGCATCCTGTGACTTGCCTGGTTGAAATGTTCCTTCAACTTTTTATAGAGATGTTGGTTTCCTCTACTCCCTTCCTTTTTTTCCTTTTTTTTTTTTTTTTACATTATATATTTCCTTTCTCTTTGTTTTGTACAGTTGAAGAGACTGACGTGTGTGTTTCAGGCTGTTGGTCAGACATATTTTCTTAAGCTAGTATTTCATACAATCATAGACTGTTTTATGCTGGAAGGGACCTCTAGAGGTCATCTGGTCCAACCTTCCTACACAAGTAGGAACATCTCTACCTAGGGCAGGTTGCTTGGAGCCCCATCAAGCCTGACCTTGAATGACTCCAGGGATGGGACCTACACCACTTCTCTGGGCAGACCATTCTAATGATCTATCACCCTCATATTAAAGAACTTTTTTCTAATATCCAGTCTAAATCTATCTTTTTCTAACTTAAAACCATTGCTCCTTGTCCTGTCACTACAAACCCTTTTGAATAGACCTTCCCCCACCTTCATGTAGGCCCCCTTCAGGTACTGAATGTTCACTATAAGGTTCCCCTGGAGCCTTCTCTTCTCCAGGCTGAACAGCTCCAACTCCCTCAACCTGTCTTCATCTGAGAGATGCTCCATTCCCCTGATCATTTTGGTGGCCCTCCTCTGGACATGATCCAATATGTTTACATCCTTCTTTACCTGGGGGCTCCAGACCTGGATCCAGTGCTCTGGGTGAGATCTCAACAGGGCAAAGGAGCAGAATCACCTCTCTTGATCTGCTGGCCACAGTTCTTTTGATGCAGCCCAGTATCTAATTGGCCGCCTGGGCTGTGATTGCATATTGGTGGCTCATATCCAGTTTTTCATCCACCAGCATCCCCCAGTCCCTTTCCACAGGACTGCTCTCCAGTATATCCTCTCCCAGACTACACTGATANTCTCCCAGACTACACTGATAGTTCTGGTTGCCTCGGCCCAGGTGCAGGACCCTGCCCTTGAACTTGTTGAACCTCATAAGGTTTATCTGGGCCCACCTCTCCAGCCTATCCAGGCCCCTCTGGATGGCATTCTATCCCTCTTGCCATCAACTGTACCCCCCTCTTGGTATCATCTTAAAACTTGCTGAGGGTGTACTCAATGCCATTGTCAGTATCATTAATGAAGATATTAACGCTGGTACCAGCACAGACCCCTGAGGGACACTACTTGTCACCTTCCTCCATCTAGACATTGAGCTGTTGACCATCAGTCTCTGGATGCAACCATCTAGCCAGTTCTTTATCCACTGAGCAGTCCACCCATCGAACCCATCATTCTCCAACTTAGAGATAAGGATGTGGTGGGGGACTGTGTCAAAAGCCTTGCAGAAGTCCAGATAGATGACATCCATAGGTCTACCCTTGTCGACTGATGCGGTCACTTCACTGAAGAAGCCACTAGGTTGGTCAGGCCAGACTTGCCCCAAGTAAATCTATGATGACTACCTAGGATTACCTCCCTGTCCTCCATGTCCTCTTTTTGTGGTCTGGAGTGTTCAACAGGTAGTTGTCCGAGAGAGCTCATCTTTTTTAAAAAAAAGATACATTCTTGTACAGGCCTTATTTTAACTGCAGTGGTGGACTCAAAAATGAAGCATCATTGCAGATTTTTACATCATGGGCTTGGAAGGGAACCATGCAATATATCTGACAGAAGGGGAACTGGAACCAGGATTTGAGTGTCCCTTCCTCTTAATGCCAGTGGCAGATGTACAATAAACTAATATACCCCCATATTTCAGAATATATACCCATATATACATATCTCAGAACTAATATACCCACATATCTCAGAGAATAGGAGCTCATACAAGCTATCTTTCAGGAGGGCATAGTTCCCAGCCTTTTCAATATGCTGAGACTTGATGTTTTCAAACTAAAATGTGTGAATTGATAATTGGAGATACATGGTAAGCACCTGATTTTTCACCTGAATATTCTGTGAGTTAATACTTTGGATGTTCCTGTTATGCCTTTGCATTTTTGCATTGTTGCCTCTTTCATGTACAGTGAATTAAAACTGATGTCCTTTGAGATCTCATGAGCTTTGGGCACTTGTTTTACATATCTTTCAAGCTCATAGAATGAATCATAGGATGGCTTGAGTTGGAAGGGACCTTAAAGATCATCTAGTTACAACTCTCCTGCTACAGGCAAGGGACACCTCTCACTAGACCAGGTTGGTCAGAGCCTTATCCACCCTGGCCTTAAACACTTCCAGGGATGAGGCATCCACATCATCTCTGGGCAACCTGTTCCAATGTCTCACCACCCTCATAGTAAAGAACTTCTAATGTCTAATCTAATTCTACCTTGTTCTAGTTTAAAACCATTGCCTCTCATGCTATTACTACATACACTTATAAAAAGTCCCCCTCCAGCTTTCTTCTGGGCCTCTTCAGATACTGGAAGGCTGATACAAGGTCTTCCCAGAGCCTTCTCCAGGGTGAATGGACCTGACTTCCTCAGCCTGTCCTTGTAGGAGAGGTGCTGCAGCCCTCTGATCGTCTTTCGGGCCCTCCTGGACCCATCCAGTAGATCCTTGTCCTTCTTAACATGACAACTCATGTTGTCATGTTAATTTTATGGAATCCAGCCTGTTTTAAGTAAAAGCTGAAAAGGGGATTATTTTTGTTTTTAATTTTAATTGTCCAAACATCCAAACTTAGATCAGGAGAAACATACAATGAATTGCAACACAGACGATTCTCCATTTCTCTGTCTCTCTAGCTTACAGACAGACAGGCAATGATTAAGGCTGAAGTTCAGTTTTTCCTTTCTTCAGGTATCCCATAAAAAACCCCAACCAAATATATGGCAAATATATTCTAGGAGATTCTGAAGGCTCTAATGTGTATCTCTAGATTTGCTTACCATAATATTAATCCTTTTTATCAAGAAGAGGACTTAAAATAATGGAAATCCTGTGCTTGACCATAGTGTACCTAAGGTGCATCTTAATGTATCACATAATTTTGAAATGGAGAATGGTGTTTGATATTTGAGGTATCAAACTTCTGAATTAATAATGTACTGAAATAATAAATAAGCCTGTTTATAACTTTGGTAAGGCAAGTTTAGTAAAGGTGTCATGTCTTCTTTAACTTGACGAGCTAAGCAAAATATGTCATATTTCATGAAAGCTTAAGCTTTATAGAAATGTGAGTTTGCAGAATCATAGAATCCTTAGAGTTAGAAAGGACTATTATGATTATCAAGTCCAAACTTCATCCTAACATCCATCTATCCATTAGACCTTGGATGCTACATCCACTTATTTTTTTAAACACCTCCAGGATGATGACTCAACTACCTCCCTGGGCAGCCTGTTCCAGTGCCTAACCACTCAGTGAAGAATTCCTTCCTAATATCCAATCTAAACATCCCCTGACACAACCTGAGGCCATTTCCTCTCATTTTATCATTAGTAATTTGGGAGAAGAGACCAACACCAGTCTCACTACAATCTCCTTTTAGGCAGTTGTAGAGAGTAATAAGGTCTCCTCTCAGTCTCCTCTTCTGTAGACTAAACAACCCCAGTTCCTCAGCCTCTCCTCATAAGGCATGCTTTCCAGACCCCTCACCAGCTTCACTGCCCTTCTCAGGACCCCCTCCAGGACCTCAATGTCCTCCTTGTACTGCGGTGCCCAAAACTGGACACAGTACTCAAGGTGTGGTCTCACAAGTGCCAAGTACAGGGGCACANAGATCAGGTTGGTTAAACAGAACTTGCCCTTCATGAACCCATGTTAGCTGGGCCTGATCCCCCTGTTATCTTGCACTTGCTTAGTTACTCTAAGTTACTCTTCTGAGGGTCTTACCAATTCAGTATCCTTTTAGATCATCGGTGGAACTAAGGAAGAGGTTGAATGTTATGCTCTGAAATTCATCTCTTTGAAATTATTAATGATCATAGGAAAATTCATCTTCCACGACTGAATATGCCTATAACATCAGGAGTTATTTGCTGATTGAGAAGTCCTTCCCATGACACTCTTTTTTGTTTTCTTTTTTATGCT
Source organism: Chloroceryle aenea (assembly GCA_013399075.1). Taxonomy (NCBI): domain Eukaryota; kingdom Metazoa; phylum Chordata; class Aves; order Coraciiformes; family Cerylidae; genus Chloroceryle; species Chloroceryle aenea. Next base: position 261,452 of record VWZY01003707.1, on the reverse strand, counting down.
GACACAGCTGTTGTGTGCTGTAGATTGCATCACCAAAACCATTTATTTTCAGGGTGGTGGCTGTAAACAGCTCTAAGAGATAACTGACACACGTCCTTCTGTCTCCATGACTTCCTGGATGTTTCAATAAGTGAGTGCAACCAGCGAGCTGGAAGATGCTCATGTAAACATGTCACTTCTGTGCCCCAAGCACACGTGCTTCGAGAGCAGTGGTGAGTAGAGATGTCCAGGAGGCACCTTGTTGCTTCCTTTTAGATGCCAAGAGGATTTTCAAATAACTGCAAACTTGTAATGCAACTATGTGTGCATCTTAAGACATACAACAGAATAATCAGCCTGTAAAGTGTTCAGTTATGTAAATACCTTTCATATTGGATACTAATATGCTTAGACTCTAATGCATATTAGAAAGTTTAATGCTTTGCTGGTTCATATAAATACTACATGTTTACTCTGATATTAGTATCAATTCTGCATGCAGCACTGGGCATGTGAAGTCAAAACCTGACTTTTGTGCTCAGACTCATCTTCAGACTGCAAAATACTAATGCATTCTCCTCTAATCAGAGGGCTGGAGAGCTAGTGTTGAATTACTTCATCTTATCTAATTCTATAGAGCATGTTTCTTGAAATCACTACAAATTTGTCTTTGGCTTTATTTAGAGGTTGCCACTTTTTTTTTTTTATTTTACCTTTTAGTCTATGAACTGCTGACACTACTGTAGTATGGGAGTGTGCTATAGAAAATTCTATCAGTTTTTACTTCACTGGGCTTTTAAAATTTAAGTCTGTTACTATTTATGCTAAATTTTTGCCAGGTCTTTTACTGCCTTTACTGCCTACTCTGTGTTTGAGGCATTGAGCTTTTACCAAAGTACCAAATAGAACTGCCAAGACAAACTGCTTATGAACTGTAAGCCACTATATTTTCTTTAACTCATCTGGAAGGCCTCAGTGAGTACATTGGCTTATGCTGTGTGTATAATATTTTTAATTTATAGATATTAGAAAAGTAGTGTCAGAATAAGAGAGAATCTTTCTATTCAGAAGACACAAGCCAGCTAGGCAACTGATAGAGCTTTGGAAGCTGCTGTGGTTTCAGGGCTGCTCTTGCATTTTTGCATCCTGTTTTGGTTGCCAGTTTCATGCTGGAGGTTTTGCCAGGATTTTGATTCTGCTCTTCCCCTGCTGTACTGCTGCCTTTCTGAGGAGCAAGCTGGAATATAAGAAAAAAAGCATGCCTTGCCAATGCATGCTCTGGTTCAAAGTTGTCTAATGTGGCAGAATTCCTCTGCACACTTCATCCTTTTGAATCCCGTTTACTCAACTTTCGTTTGATGTGAAACTGTCAGCTAAAATAGCATTTTAAAATGTAAATTTCCATTTTAAGAAATTGAACCATCTCTACAGATAATTTAAGAGCTTTAAACTGGTAGCCAGTTTTTAAATTTTTAAAAGCCAGTTCAAGTATTTATTTCATAGTGTCTATCTCTGATTCAAACCTCTGTTAATCCTAAGTAATTACTGCAACACTTTGCTTCAAATTTTCAGGTCAACAGAATAATTACATAAAAAGATGAACCTGTTTGTCTTCCAACTTCCATTCAAGTGAAAGAACAAATTAGACTAAACAGATGCCATAGATTTTATTTGGTTAAGATGAGATTTATAGCCTAATATTGTGTTGAATCACAATTTCATGTGCGCCTGTTTTAAAAGAAAGCAGAGGTTGATTTGTAGTTTTTTGTACCAACTTTTACTGAAGTGCAATGATTACATTAAAAAAAAAAAAAAGCCACTGGAAACAGAAAATGTAAGCTCTAATCTGTATCACTAGGCAGAATGGTATTGAAATGGAGGAGAGGAAGCTTCCTCTCTTCCATAGTGTGAGATATTTTATTAAATTAGGATTGAGTTTATTCCTATTGGCTTTGTTGCAAGTTTACAATATCTATTTAGTGTAGAAATCAGCATGTATTTCAAAATGTCATCCTGTCATTCATTTTCCTTTTTTTCCCCTTCATGTGTCCCCCCCTTCTTTCGTGTGTGTGTTCCCCCCCTTCTTTCGTGTGTGTCCCCCCCTTCTTTCGTGTGTGTCCCCCCCTTCTTTCGTGTGTGTCCNGTGTGTCCCCCGCCTTGTTTTCCCCTCTTTTTTTCTTTTTTTTTTTGAATCACAGAATGATAAGGGCTGGAAGGGACTCTGGAAATCATCAAGTCCAGCCCCTTGCCAAAGCAGGTTCACCTAGAGAACATTGCACCAGAAGATGAATAAGATAAATTAATTTTTCTTACTCTAATGAATTAGGTAAATCAATTTATGTAATCCTGATTAGATTTAGACAAAAAATTGGAAATGCAAACATAGTTCTCAATTTATTTTTTAATTTTTTTTTTCTCCCTCTCCCCTATCTACCGGTAACTGTTCTAGTGGTCAGTTCAGTATTTTTCACTGGTAAAATCATCAGGTAATTTGCTACATGCTGTGTCAGCTGCTGTGTTGATTCTTTCTTGCCTTCATGAAAGCAACTGAAAGTTTGTTTTAGAGCTACAGAGCTCCCTTAAGTATGCAATTAGAGTTCAGGTATAATTGAGATGAAGATAATGCAAAATGTCTTCTCCTGTATTCTCTAATTCCTGCACTGCCTGCAGACGTAAATTCAAGCAATCTGCACAATCAATGCACTTGTGGTTAGAAGATTGTTTGTTTGTTTGTTTGACTTTTCTTACTGCAAGCATTTTCTTCCTAGGTTGTTGACTTAGCTCCGAAAACAAATGGCATAGTCTACAAGCAGTGTATTAGTTTGTATGTGTTTTCAAAATCACTTCATCTAGGAGGCAGCATGCTTTATTTCCTTGAAAGGGCATGATTTCCAAAATATGCTTAGTACCAGCGAGTCAAATCCCTGACAGCACCAATAGTTCTGTCTGGCCTACTCCAGATGATTTGCTTCAGCCCCTGACGCGCTCTCAGTTCAGCTATTTCTGTAGCTGTGCCATGAAAACTTGTTTGGGTTAAAAAGAAAGCAAAAGCAATGAGACAGCAGGGCTGGTTCTTCCTGTGTTAGCTCTTATGCCAGTTCAAACAGTTTTGGGAACTGAGGATGTCAAGATAATAGACCTCCAGGACCCTTTCTTTTTGAGTGCTGCTGGAGTGGGATTCCTTGAACAGTGATAATTAATGGGCTGTTGTGAATGGGTCCACTTTCACATTTTAGAGTATGGAGCCACAAAGGTGGAAGCAGGGGAAGTGTATGCTTGCTTTTAAGAAACCAAAACCCTTTCTGATGATTAAGCAGAACAGTTTAGCTTGTGCTTCTGTTCCTCCTTTTATCTGTTTGAAGGACATCTCTTCTTACTTGAGTAGTGATGTTAATCCTGGGATTTTACAAATTTAAGTAAACAACTTTTTCTAAGGTACCATATGACTAGGACAGTTACTGAAGAGATTATTCTATGCTAATGAAGGCAAACTGGTCAAGGAAGCTGTGTTTGACTATCTGAAGTGCAAACCTAAAAGCAGAAATAAAAGAGGTATTAAAGTGTTTAATTTCAAGCTCCACTGGCATTTCTCATTCAAAAGCTCTGTTTCATCATGTGCTTTTTTCACTTTACAGAAGAGAACTAAGAAAACCTTTATTCACATTTCTCATGCCTGTACCATTTGCAAGTTAACACTTGTGCTGTAATCCCAGGCACTTTGGTTAGTCTGCAAGTTGTGATCATGCCTCGTGTGAGATCCTGCCCATGTCATAAAGCAAAACAGAGCCCTCTTGGAAAGGGAAGCTCCTTGCCAAGCTGCAGCTTGTATGGCTGCAATGATCACCTAGTGTTGGAGGGAGCCAACTTGCCAGAGCCTGGGAGTAACACATTACAAGGGCTGACTTTGTAGAAACAACAACACAGTTGCTAAGGAGCAGATAATTAAACCAGTCTATTAATCTTGAAGTGCCTACAGCTAGATCTGTTCAAAGGCAGCAGCCTTTTGAAGCTGGTACTTCAAACTGCATTGTGAAGGTGGGCAATTGGAAGTCATGTGTGACCAAAGCTTGTTTTTCCCCTTGTTTTGGTCCTGTTATTTGGTGTAAAAGGAGTTTGTCTTATTGTCTTGGGTAAATGTGAAGGCTCATACTTAAACCAAGGTGAGCGATGGCAGGAAGATAGCAGCAACAATGCTGTGCTGAGCTTCAAAGGATGTGATTCGGAATATATGTGAAAAGGAAGTTTAAATGAAATGGAAAGCAACAGCAAAAAGAAACAACAAAACCTCACTCCAATTATATTTTTAATGAATAAGCTGAATCCTGGATGTACTGTCTGTATTTCTTACTGCTTTTTCTGGTCAGTTATGGGAAGAGACATAAGATCTAATGTCAGTGTTTTTGACAACTGTATCCTAGGATGCATCAAAAGGAATGTGGCCAGCAGATCAAGAGAGGTGATTCTCACCCTTTACTCTGCTCCTGTGAGACCCCACCTTGAATACTGTGTCCATTTGTGGTGTCCCCACCATAAGAGGGGCATAGATCTGTTTGAATGAGTCCAGAGGAGAGCCACAAAGATGGTCCAGGGGCTAGAGCACCTCTGCTATGAGGATAGGCTGAGGGAGCTGGGACTGTTCAGCCTGGAGATGAGAAGACTACAGGGGGACATTATAACTGAAGGGAACCTACAGTAGAGCTGAAGAGGGACTCTTCCCAAGAGTGTCCTGTAATAAGATGAGGAAAAATGGTTAAACTGGGAGAAAATAGGTTTAGATTGGATCTTAGGAAAAAGATCTTCAGTATGAGGGTTGTGAGACTCTGGAATAGATTGCCCAGAGGGGTTGTGGATGCCTCTTCCCTGGAGGTGTTTAAGACCAGGCTGGATGAGGCCTCAAGCAGCTTAGGGTCATTGAGAGAAGTCCCTCCCTCAATGGAAGGGAGGTTGGCTTAGATGATCTCTAAGGTCCCTTCTAATCTAGGCCATTCTATGAACATGGTGTAGTCTAGGATGTTTTTTATTGGAATTTCTTGTGCTAGAATGTTTACAGCCCAGCTTTATCATCAATTTCCTGTGTTTTCTGGCTTCCTGTGACTTATGAAGCAGTCTTGTAGGGCTATCAATCTGGGTTTGAATAGCTGTTTATCAACATGCTGGGATAATTGCTGATGTCTGTGTTACAGGAATATGAGCCACAAGAGCTGATTTCATTAGCCTAGGGGCTAGCTACATAGGTAGATCAGTGGGTGGAAGATTGATCATAATCTAACAAAGCTGACTGTGGGATCGTCTGATAATACAGAATGAAGGTCGTGTTAAAAAAAAAAAGCCTGGAAGCCATATATAAGGTAAGTGATTCTGTGCAGTACAGTACTTTTGATATTTGGTCAATTTGATAAGATAATTGTGAATCCTAAATCAACTGAACTGGGACAAAGCAATTTTTGCTAATGGACCCAGCTCTTCCTTCTCCCCTGGGTACAGAAGCCAAAGTATGTAGGGCCAATGCTGTGGTACCAAAGCACAGAATTCTCGCAGCCTTCAGGAGGAGCTCAGCTGAGGGGGGTATATTAGTTGAGTAAAGTAAAATCTTCAAAGTTTGAGCCTTAAATCCAGAAATAGTATAGAATAACAGTGTGTTATGTGCCAAGATGAGGAAATGTACAAAGTACCCATAACAGGATGTTTGCACAGAAAACCTTTATGTATGAATAAATAAGCATGTCCCTCCGCTGGAAGTGAAGTCTGTATTCAACAGTTTAGCAAAAAGAATGTTTGGATCAAGTCAGTCAACTACCTCAACCAAATAAGTGAGGGAAAATTATATAGAGTTGATGGCATTTACCATTTCAAGGTCTTGTTCAAAGCATTGGGTTGTTTTTTTTTTGTTTTTTTTTTAATTTATGTATTTCTAATAGTCTTATTATTTATTCAAGATGCTCACCATTGTCTGTGTCCCCTCCACCCCATGAAGTAGACACTTACTGTTGTTTCTGAATACCCAATAGGCTGTATTTGTGCATGTCTTACAGGCAAGAACGTGTCTGGAGGCCCTCAGTATTTTTCAGATAAACACAAGGGAAGAATGAACACTACCCTGTGAAGATCTAAGTTGTAGCTTATGTATGTATTAATAAATGAAGTACCATAGCAAGTGTGAAGTGAGAATTGCAGCTGGTTTTATGGAGGGTTTGAAAACAGCAATTTTCTAATTGTTTATAATTACTAGTTAGAACTGTCATTCCAGTAATGTTTTGTTCTGCCTTACTATAGTGAGTAAACCTAGAAAATACAGAACAAACACTCCTTTGTGTCATTAAAAAAAAAAAAATTAAACCAGTATTTGTATGTGGTTGTTTTTTTTTTTCTTGTCTTTCTTGTTTTTTCAATCCCAGCTCTGGGCAAGTAATGAAGTTCTAGTTATTCCTGTCAAACACGATGCTGAGATCAATCCTTTCATCTGTCTATCTGTGACATTTGGTTATTGTTTATCACACATCAGTTCTCTATGAAGATTTTTTTACAACAGAAAATACTTAAATTCCAATGAAAAGTATTTGTTAGATTAGTGGCACAACTGAACAATTGTTTGTTTAAAAATTAAAACAAAACCCCAGAATAACTACAGTTCCTTTTTTGATTTAATCTTGTTATCAAAGATTCAGACAGCTTTTGTTTTCTAAGCATGATCAGACATATTCCCTGATATTTGTTTCCAGCTTGCTGTTGGCTAAGGGAGGACTCACTTGTCAGCCAAGGAAGAAATGCTTCACTAGGAGGAGTTCAGACTAGGCTTTGGAAAAACTCTGTAGCTTGTTGGTCAAGAAACTTGTCAAGTTCCATTTTAATTTTGCATTAAAGAAGGTCCCAAGACTGATCTCATCAAACAAGTGTCCAAAACCCTTATGACCAACACAGTAAGAGGCAGCAACAGAAGACGACTTTTTTTCAGTGGGAAAGGATGACTAATGTTGTGGCCTGTTACAGGAAAAAAGCGGGTTTAATTCCCTGATGAAAACCAATTAATTGTTTATTTTTTTCTTTTGTTTAGCTTTTTAATATCATGAACAAGAATGTTGCAGTTAAATAGCAATTAGATGACTTGTGAAGAAAACAAGAATGTATACAAAATGAGCTCTTCTCAAACATGACTTTAGGAATTATCAATAGTAAATAATTCTGAGTAGAAATGTTGAACATGTTAAAGTGTTCTTTCAGTTATGAAACCTGTAATATCATTAGCAAGCAGAAAAATAATACTTAAATATGAATTCCCAACTGTGATCCCTCTAGCCAGCAACACTGGTATAGTATTGTGGTTATACAGCAAGAGAAAATCAAGGAACTGATTTGGCTGTGAATAGGCTTGCTTGGTTTTTAATTTTTTTTCGGACAGCTTGGTGTCCTAAGCTGTGTTGTAGCATGGCCTTACAGCTCTGCAGTAGAAAACAGAAAAGGCAGATCAAGCAGCTTCACCAGAGACAGAGGTGTCTTTGTTACTGCTGAACCTTGCTTTAAGCTTCCTGTGGATTTATGCCAGTACAGAGAGTGGTACTTCCCTTCACCTAAGACAGTCATGGGCTTAACCCAACATGCTTCTGCTGTGAGCTGATACTGAAGCCTCTAGTTTTGCATCTGAGTGGCATTGGATTTGAGTCATGGGCATCCATTTTAAGCCAAAAAGAAATTTTTTCTTTTTTTTTTTTTTTTTTTTAACTTGGAAATGTAGTGTTGTAGGACATTCATGGTGCTTTAGGAATCAAGTGAAACATGAAACTACTTCTGAGCTGTTAGACTTAAAAAGCATTATGTAAGCTAAGAGAATTATTATGTAAGACAAACTGAATGGAGGGAGACCAGTGTGTTGCAAAACTGACACTGGCAGCTACTAGAGATAAGCAGTGAAGAATAAAAAGATGAAAAGAAATTTCATGGAAGGACAAAAGCTGTAGTATTAAAGGAAGTATAGATTTTTCTGTATAAGGAAAATGCCTAGAGGCAGTTTATATAGCTGAAAATCAAGTGGTAAATGGTTATACTGGGACTAATATGGAGGTAGCCTCAGATGGTAACTTACTGAGCTGTAGTACTACTTTTCACTGGTTCAGTCATCTCTCTTTTCCCTTACAAAATTCATAGGAGGTACGAGAATAATTCTAGTCCTTAGGAAAATACTAAATGAAGCATCTCATTGTTGTGCTTATTAGAAGAAGAAAAGAAGCAAAGCAAACTAACTATAGCCTATGCTGGGAATGGTTCAGACGTCTGCAATCTTTCTTCACAGTAATTTGAATTTCTTTCCACTAATTTGCTACCTAGTGATATCTGAATTAATATTGTTGGAATTTTTTCCTTGTTATTGTTGATATTTGTATACATAAAATCAACGTGACCATGTTACTTGGAAAAAACAGTTGATTGCAGTTGATCCATGGGTGAAAATTATGTAATTATGCATATGGTATAATATACCCCTACATGAAATTTCACCCATCACTCAGTTCAAATCCTGACTTGAAGATTTTTAGAAAGCCAGTTTTAATAAATTTTACTTATAAAGACAGATATCAAATTTCATGCAAGTTATGAAAGCTGACTAGGCCTTATACGTGAAAAATTTTTGTCAAGGACAAAAATTTGCATGGGACTAAGAAATTAAGAAGTAAAGTTGAGACAGTGACTTTGCTCTCCTAGGCCATCTTTCTGTTAAGCCATTTTGCCTGGATGCTTATGTGTGTTGCTGCATTGAGAAAGAGGGATGGTCCAGGCAGAAAACAAAAAATATGGTAAATTATCTGGGAGTTTTGAAGTTTTTGCAGTTTACTTTAGGAGGAGAAGGAATGACCAATAATAGGTGGGATATGGATACAGGCTTAAGAGCAGATATGGCATTCAGGTTTTCTTTTTTTTTTTATTTTTTATTTCAACCTAGATTAACACATCTGTAGGAGTGCTTCATATTTTTCAATAATGAACTCAGCTAGTTTTCAGCTCTTGAAGGGTAGCTGTACTTATTAAAAAAGTTTAGGGCATTTGAATACAGGGCACAGTATGATAAAGTTCTCAGTTTTCTCTCCATTGTTGTTAAGTCCCTCAAAACTATCAGTTATTGCTGGTTCTTAGACCTGTCTCTTAAAGAATTGCCAGTGGAAGTGTGGATAGCACACTCATGAAACGTTCTACAAATGGTTTGGTACAGAACAAAGGAGGAATGTGGATAAGGTCTGTTGGATGCATCTTGAACTGTCTTGATATTCAGGTTAACTTTCTTTCTGCATTGTTCAAGGGATTGAGTGTAGTTATGTTTGCAACAGCTAATAAATCTGGCAGTGAGATGTGGAGTTTTTGTAATGTAATTATTTTAAATATCACAATTCTATAAAACTACTTCTGTACTGCAATTATTATCACTCGCCTTTGAGCTCATTTGGATTCACAAAGGACTGTGTTAGATCCACAGTCACCCATACTGACCTTCAAAGTTTTGCCTCTTTATTTTGTGAGTGCATTTAACTTTAATTCTGAATTTAAAAAGGTGGCTCTAGAAGAAACCTTAAATGAAAAGTTGTTCAGGTATAAAGTGTGGTTTCATAAAACCATTGTTTGGCTTCTATTATATTGTTGTTTTAGTTTGGTTCTAATTTAAAAAAAATAGAAAGTTCTTGTCTTTACCTCAAGTTATTGTGAGGGTTGAGATTTGACTTACATGTAGTCATTGTCTTGATAAAGCAATACTAACTTCATTTTTGCTACTCAAAAATCTAGAATATTCTAAATGAGAGGGAAATTTTTTTCTTAACTAAGAAAAAAAAAATCAATAACTCTGACAGCGTTTCTAGTGCTTTGCCAAGTGACCTTGCTTGAAAAAATACACTTTTATTGCCAAGGAAAAAGCAGCTCATTTATGAAGCTGAAATAAAAAGATTTTTAAATCTCAAGTTTTAAAATACAGGTGCCAAATGCAATTTTGGCCAGGATGCAAATTACACCCTGAAATCTGGTTTGAAACTAGTTTTCATCTTTTGGTGATGTCACTTGCTACCTTGATGATAAATTGTATGCTTTGGATTTTATTTCTTGCTGCTTCTTCCATTCCCTTTCTTTCTGTAACACTCTCACCCCCCATTCTTCAAGAAAATGAGTACTTGCGCACATTTTAATTAATTTTATATGTATATTGCACGATAGCCAAATTCACCTTCATATTACATCTAGCGAGTGGAAAATTAAGGGATGAAAAATATTCTAAATGTATTTGAATTGCTCTGTATATTTCCTCTTTATTTAAGATTGATTTTAATATCTGGAGAGTATTTATGGTTAAGAATTAAGGGGCACACATGTGAGTGAAACTATTGTGGATGTCTACTACAGACTACCAAATCAGGAAGATGCTAATGAGGCCTTCTACAGACAGCTGGAAGTAGCCTCAAAGTCACATGCCCTGGTACTCATGGGTGACTTCAATCACCCTGATATTTGTTGGAAAGGCCACACAGTGAGGCATACTCACTCTAAAATGCTCTTGCAGTGCATTGATGATAACTGTCTGATGCAGGCAGTGGAAGAGCCAACAAGGAGAGGTGTGCTCCTGGACCTTGTGTTAGTGAACAAAGGAGGTCTGGTTTGGGATGTGAAGGTTGGGGGCAGCTTTGGTGGTAGTGATCATGACATGACACAGTTTCGTATCAGACGAGGAAGAAGCAGGGCAAAATGTAGGATTGCATCCCTGGACTTCAGGAGGGCTAACTTTGTCCTCTTCAAAGATCTACTTGGAGGAATCCATTGAGCTACAGCTCCAGAAGGTAAGAGGGCCCAAGGGAGCTGGTTAGTATTCAAACATCGTTTCCTTCAAGCTCAAGATAAGTGCATTTCTTTGAGTAAAAAAATCAAGTAGAGGAGGCAGGAGACCAGCATGGGTGAGCAAGATGCTGCTGGAAAAACTCATGTGGAAGAAAGAAGTTCACAGTAAAAGGAAAAAGGGACTGGTCTCTTGGGAGAATTATAGGAACATCATCAGGGTATGGAGGGATGGAATGGGGAAGGCCAAGGTCCTCTTGGATTTAGCTGGCAAAAGAAGTAAAAGAGAACAAGAAGGGCTTCTTCAAATACATCAGTGGTAAAAGGAAGACTAGGGAAAATGTGGGCT
>VWZY01003707.1:221873-242920 GCA_013399075.1 Chloroceryle aenea | reverse complement strand
CCCAGTTGTGTCCCTTCCCAAGATCTTGTCCACCTCATCCCCCTGTGGAGGAAATGTTGAGGGGAAAACAGCCCTGGTGTTGCTCAGCAGTAGCAACAACATGGGTGTGTTATTAGCATCTTTCTAGCTCCTAATACAAAGTGCAGTGCTGTGAGAGCTACTTTGGAGAAAATTAACTCTATCTCAGTCAGACCCAATACAGAGCAACATTTCCTTGAACTTTTCTACACTTAAATGCTATGTATTGTGGTAACTTTCTGATAAAGAAGAAACTGGACACAAAGAAAAAAGAAAGGTTTTGGTCTTTTTTTGGTTTTAGATGGTTTTATGTTGAAGGGAGCATTGCTAATGGAAGGAATTTTACTTGATGGATCTGACTGGTAGTCTCCAGTCTTTTGTTCTGACTTACGGGCAAAACGAAGAACTCTGTTTGTAATATTGATGAAGCATAAAGAAACAATGCAGGTGAAGTGTTAAACATCATCTGCTTACCAGTGAACTATAAACGGGCATGATCTAGTTGCTCTACACAACTAAAATCACAGGCTGTGTTCTAAAGTAGATAAATTACAGAATTTCCTATTTTCATAGTCTTTTCAATTACTTCAGCTGTTTTGCTGTGGATGGGGTGAATTCCCTTCTGTTTCTATTGGCTAACCAGGGTTCAAGGCATCAGGCTGTTCTTTAATGAGAATGTGGGACTTGTGGAAGTGTAACTGACACACAAGAGCACCCAGATGTTAAGTTATGACACTAGATAGAGAAAACCATTAGAAAAGTGGGAGCAATCGATACCAATTGTTATTGGAAATGTGTTAAATATTTAAAAGATAAATATTTAAACATGGGGTGGGCTAATGATAAATTAAAATGCTCTGCAAACCACAAACATTCTTTCTAATGTTAATTTATAACTTTGTCAAAACTTTAGGTAACAATTCTGTCTTCTGGTGGACACTTTCTGTGATATTTGGAATATGGGATGGGGAAGGAGAAGAGAGGAAAGGTAATTTGAAAAAATGTTTGAGTTGCTTCCAGTAAGATCAACATTCTGTTTGTATGTGTAGAAAATGATACATGTGGAGAGGTCCAGTTATATGTAGTAAGGGTATGTAAATGAGGCTTTGCACAAGCAATTTCTCTCTTCTTGAATTCTTCTTTCTTAGGCCGTTTTCTCTCTCTCTCTCTTTTTTTTTTAAATGTATTTTCTACATCTAGGAACATAAGATTCCTAAACTTCCTGGCATTTTAGAACATGGGTACCTACTAAGGAACACAACTCTGGATCACTTCTCACAGTTTCTGTACTAAGACTGTATTGTTTCTCACACCAGTTTAAATCACTGTTATTCAAATGCAGGTTATGTTATAAAAACCCAGAGATATTCTGACATTACACTCCTTTCAACCATCACATCTTCATAACATGTCACCTAAATGCTTCATCTGAATTTTGATGCTGTTTCTCTTAGGAAGGATGGACTCAGTGAATAACAGGTTGGCTTTTTGGTGGTGGTTTTTGTTTTGTTTTGTTTTTTCCCCTGTTGCAAATGAATAACTTTACTTTCCCCGATGTCTTCAGCAAGTGGAAAACAAAACAGAAGTAAACTCTTTGTGGGAGAGCACAGAATATTAAAATTCTAATTGAAATAGTATTTGAATAGTAGCATCCACTCTACTTAGAGATTCACTGCAGGAAAATTCATGAGGTACTACCCAGATAGTGTTATTTAATAAGAAGCCAGGCTAAGTTGTTTCTACACCTCTTGCAGAATAGCATGTTATGGTAAAAGGGAGCTGGAGGGCAATAAATCGCCCATTCCAGCTTTCACACAGAAAGCTTGTTAAATTTTTCTGAGGATGCGGTAGAGATGTAACAAACTCATTTGCAGGTGTGGTTTGGCAGGAAAGCCTAGAGACTATTTCTCTTCATGAACATCTAGTGGTGGAAAAATTGCATTGTAACAAAAAGAAAGGTCAAATGTTTCAACAGCAAGGTAAAATAAGTGCAGAAACTTGGGCTTATATTAAATCAGACCATGACTCTGGATTATGTAGGATCTTTATTTTTGTAAGGAAAAAGGGGGTAGTATTGTATGCTGCTGGAAAACATGCCTTATGAGGAAAGGCTGAGACACTTGGGGCTCTTCAGTCTAGAGAAGACAAGACCGAGAGGGGATTTGACAAATGTTTATATGAGGGCTGAGTGTCAAGAGGAAAGGGACAGCCTCTTCTCACTCATGCCCTGTGATAGGACAAGGGGGAATGGATGTAAGCTGGAGCACAAGAGGTTCCACCTTAACATGAGGAGGAACTTCTTTACTGTAAGGGTCACAGAGAACTGGAATGGGCTCCCCAGAGATGTTGTGAAGTCTCCTTCTCTGGAGACTTTCAAAACCTCCCTGGATGCATTTCTTTGTGACCTTTGCTAGATTATACGATCCTGCTCTGGCAGGGGGGTTGGACTCAAAGATCTCCAAGGTCCCTTCCAACCCCTGACACCCTGTGATACATGTGTGATTTTTTTTTTTTGACATTTTCTTTTCTTCTTTTTCTGCCTATTCCTGTCTCTTTGAAGGGTCAGACATTGGTCACTAGACTTCCAGCCATCTAGTCTGTCCTGTCATAAGCATGTGAGTGTTATGTTATCCCTTTGTCTTCTAATATAGTTGTCCCCACATGTTATCTTGCCAGCAGAAATTGTTGAAGCTGTCTGAATACCCATTCGAAGACTGGCTGTCCTTAATTTGAAATCTAATAAAGTGAACTGGAAAACCTTGCACTGGGAGACATGTAGGTTTCCTATTAAATCTTGTCTTCTTTAGGAGGTCTCACTGAAAAAACTAAGGAATTCCAGGATGCAACAGCATCATAAGCATCAATATAGTCATCTCAGTAGTGCACTCTGGACTCTGGTTCCTATTCCTCATCTTGTATGAATAAGGAACTTTGAATTCTGGCACTTTCTTGCAGCATAATCAGTCATAAATATTAACTTTAGTTTTGTTATAAGAAAATTTTTCTTGAGTTATTATGAAAAACACAGAAATTCAAGCACAGCTGTATGGATGAAAATAAAACGGTATTTTTAATGTCATTTTAGTGCAACCTCAGAGCATGTCACAGTCAGTCATTCAGGCAGGAATAGGGTTGCCTAGTCTACGACCTTTTTAAATGATTATTCTCAGACTTTTAAGTATGTTTAATGCTATTTATAATTTTTCCTCTGTGTTTGCCTTCAAGATTGTGGTATATGAAATATGAAGAGTGAGCTAATGTTTAAATTTAAGAGTGCTATTAACAAATTTATTTTCAAATCCAAACCCAAGTCTTTCAAATTCAGGGGTTGTGGTTTCCCATTCGAGAGATGCTACTGTTTAAGTAGTGCATTTATAACCCCTCATATAGCTTTGTGCCACCATCTCTGTTGTAAACTGCCCCACCTATCATGCATTTTATAACTTGGCTTTTAAATTCTCCTAGTTGAAACTTGTCCTAAAAATGTCAACTCAAGTGCAGATTTTCTTTGTTATATTTTCTCATTAAAGGATTCCTTTATTTTTTACAGCAAAGCTTCTTCAGGAACAATTAACAGTTAGCCTATGAGTAGATGCAGTGTCTGTGACTGACTTCTGTGGCACATATGTATATGCACTTAGCAGATACATAATCTAGATGGAATAAGAAGTAAATGCATAACAACCATAAGGACCAAAGAAAGTCTAGCAACTCTAAGATCTGGTTCCTTCTGCAAATGATCTAAAGCAGTTTTGCCACCTACAATTTATCAGTGTATCACAGGGTGTCAGGGGTTGGAAGGGACCTTGGAGATCTTCAAGTCCAACCCCGCCTCAGTGTCCTTGAGCATTTGATTTAGAAGCTGGAGAATGTTTTATAGTGCATAAGAAACTATTTCCTTGTGTTTTTTTTGTGGAGGAAATTATCTGTGAAACTAGAATGATGTCTCGGATAATAAAATATAGAAAGAGAACAGAAATCTGAGTCAGACTGAATAAGGAGACAAAAGGAAAAAGTGTGAAGGAAGAAGGAAACAAAAGGGAAAAAAATGTACTACTAGTATTTCCATTTTTCTTGATTAATTTTCTTTATCTTTATCATATCATGGGCTGTAGGTTTTTTGTTGTTGTTGTTGTTTGTTTGTTTGTTTTTTAATTTGCAGCCTTAGATTTTAGGACTCTTAGGAGAGGAAATTCTTTTCTGTGCCTTTTTACATCTACAAGGTAGTTACACTACCAGCAATCCCCTGACACAGAAGAATGTTTTCTTGAGCTGGATTTGAACAGTGAAGAAAAACATCATGAAAATGTGGCTGTCTCATGGACAATTAGATGACCTCCCACCCACTTGGTATCTCTAGGTAGGTAAAGATGATACTTCAGGTTTCTAATTGGTATGTTATTTCCCAACTTCCAGTGCCACAAATATCTAAACACAGATTTGCATGTGGATTTGGGATGCAAAATTTGGAAATACCCCTCCAGGTACAGTTTTGAATCTGCTACAGAAATGCAGAATCTAATCACTTGGTTTTGGTCCCGTTTCAACTGTAAACATTTATTCTGATACCTCATTGCAGTTCTCTTCCATGCCTCGTACATGAACTGTAAATGACTCAGTGTCTGAGGCTTCAGCTAATCAGATAATTTGCCTGCCAGCTCTGCCTCCATGTGCGGCACCTGGGTGGACCTTTTAAAGGTTTTTACAGATGCCTATTCCCTTGCCACATCTTTAGGTTCTAATTTTTATGCATAGTTTTCATCTGTGAAAGTAGCTATTTAATAGCTCCTGCAATTCTTAAATTCTTTATTTCTTTTATTGTTGCACAGAGCCTTGACCTTATTTGCTATTTGCAAATGCCATATAAACCAGAAGTTCCTGCATGTGTTTACCTTTCAGAGAAATGCAAGAATGAGAGTATCACTGTAGCAGATTTTTGTACTGTGCAGTTCTCAGCAGTTTATAGGAAATTTAAAATTACCTAGAGCATGTGAAGAGGAGATGTGGAAAAGGAAGGTTAGGACAATCTGGAAGGAAAAAGCGTATAATCTGGTGCGTAATTTGCAAACAGATGTGCATTTCAAGTGCGAAAAAAAGAAATGCTGTTTTCCTGCTCCAGTTAGAGAAACATGTAGTACAGGGGCCACATTGACTTAAATTCTTTTCTTTGCATGTGAGCTCATTCTTTCTCAATGGGCAGAGATTTGAGGGAGGCTGTAGTATGAGGATGTGGTTTCTGGAACATTTATCCTGCAGGCTGACTGATGGAATAAGAGTTTTAGTAAAAACATAGAAAGGTTCAGTGTGGTTTTGTTTTGTTGTTCCCTTGCAGTAGGAGTAGCTTTTTTCCTATATACAGCATCAGTGTGCTCTGTAAGTGAAAAGCTGGCTTTTGTTTTTTCAAAAGGCGTATGTGCACAGATCTGTACTTATTTTTTTTTAAAAAAACTTTACTTTTGGTTTGTTTGTGTGTAAGCTTTGTTTTTCAGGTGTTTTTTGTTTGTTTGGTTTGTTTGTTTGTTTTAATCTTCAAAAGATTAAACATACATCAGTATCAGAAGAGGAGCTTTGCTTTGTCGAGAAGTGTCACTCCAACATCTTGATTATTGGAAACGAAATAGGTCTCTAACACATAGGCAGCTATGAGCTTGTAGATGTTTTACAGATCTGAACAGGTGAACAGATCGTGGGAAGGATGAAATGAGCATGGAGTAGCCATAAGTCCTTTACAGGAGAAGGCAGAAAGGCATAAAAAGTACCAGCACCTTTGAAGGAGTTTCTCTTACAATATACAGTCTCTATGTGAACAGTGGCACGGAGGACCAAAACACATTGCTATCAAAGGAGATTTTTCTTGACTTCTGTTCATGCATTTTTGCTTTTCCCTTACACCCTTTTTCCCCAGGCCCTTAACTTAAAATGCTGTAAACTCTTCTGAACATCATACAAAATGCATCTGAAGACAGATGGTTGTGAAAATGGCCTTTACTGTCTGGAGAGGGCAAAAGTGTGTACTGTTATAATTTGAGGTCTCTCTCACATGTTCCATGTATCACTTGCACCAAGAACACTTACTGTAAAAACTTCCATCAAAACCTTTTTTTTTTTTTTTTTGAAAATCACAATTATTTTTACACTCCAGTCAAAGATTGAAGTGGCTGGGGTTTAAGAAATGGGGTTATGCATAGATTCATATTTTTATCAAATGAGGAAATGCCAAAAATTACTTGCTGAAGGCTTAATAGTTTGCCAGAGTTCAGAATGCAAAATTCCTTATCATGCTGATGTAGAATATGTTCACATCATATGCAGAAATGCAAACTTCTCAATCTCTTCTCTCACTGTCTTTGACACCAGAAGATTTTAAGCTAGCATAATAGTTCATTACTAAATACAAATGTTTGTCACAGTTGTGTAAAGTACTGATAATTTAGACTTTACCCTGTGAAGATTAATACATAAACAGCTTTAAGAGAAGCAATGAAAGGTTACAAGTATATGAAAGCAGTTCTCAATCTTCTCTAAAAAGAAAACTTCCTTTGTATAGATTTTTTTTTTTTCCTTCAAAGGGTTCTTCTTCACTGTGTTTATTTTCCTGTTTTCAAAGTCCATTCTGAAGCAAGGCGAAGTAGCACTTGTGCCAACATGTAAACTTTGGGAAGGCTGTAAACATTACTCCACTGTAACTTCAGCTGATGAGATAAAGGGACATGCTTTACAAATAGACTGGTAGTTGCACCTAGTAATTGAAGCTGCTTCTTGTGCAAGTGCACAAATTGTACTTCTTCAGAAATAATATTACTGTTTTGTTCCATCCACAGAAGCAAGGAAGGTTAATATTTTCCATTTAAAGTAATAGGTCATAGCAAGGAAACAAGCAAGCAAGCTAACTTGCAATTCTGTATACTTCCAGTACTGGAAATTAAAATCCCTTTTGAATTATAGGGACATTGCAATAACAGTTATACAAAAAAATGGACAATGTTGGCATATGAGTATAAGCCAAAGTTGTAGTGTCCAAAAAAAAAAAAAAAAATCACAGTAGGTTTCACAAGGTTCTCTTGAAGAAAGGCAAGAAAGTGTAAGCATCTGAAGAGAAGGCTGCAAAAGCATTTTCTTTTTGTTATGGCCTTAACTGAGAAAAGCTGAATGAGAGATGATACTTTTATAATTTAATTTCATTTGGGACAGAAGAAAGAGCTAGTAGCTAAAATGCTCTGTATGTGACTCAGTCTCTGAATGGTGGTGGGTGGTAGTGGGACACATGGAGTGTGGACAGTTCAAAGAACTGGATGAAGTCAAAAGTAATTTATTTTTTATTATTATTTTTTGTTTGTTTGTTCTCAAAGAAGCAGCAGTAGCAGCCATGTAATGTGGATAAAGAAAGAAGAAAGTAAGGCAGATTTTGGCAACTGTAATTTACAAATGCATGCAAGGAAAAATTATGTGTATATGGAGAATAATAAATATTTTTAGTATGTTTGACAATGCCAACATATACAAGTTTAATGAAGTTTTCAAGAAAACTGATAGCTTTTTTTTTTGGTGGCCATAATAGCACATCTAACAGACAAAGTAAAACCAGTGTGAAACATCATTGTGAATTTGACATGGCTTTCAATACTTTTCCTACAAAAGTGTTCTCCTAACCAAATTAAGGAAATGTGGATGGTGGTGTACTTTTGAATGGAAAAACATTAGTCCCCGAAATAGCTATTAGTGATTTAAGCTATCACCCAAGAGAAGATGTTAGGTGAGGTTGTACATTGCTGCATTCTGAACTCTCTGATGATTTCATTAATGATTTAGGCTGATGGAACAGAGATGATGTTCTTTGACTCAATAGCTTTATTTGGTAGGAGTTACAGCTTCTGGGAAGGTGGAATTAGAATGGTCTACACATGATGACCTGAAATCAGAAGATGAAGCTGAAATAGACAAAAAGACTTCTTGGCATGAGGGAGAGTAGAGAAAAGAAGAAATAGGAGATGCAGAATATTTAGTTCTCTCAGTAATAATAGTAATATCAAACAACAGTATTGCGAAGAGGAGCTGGGGCTTCTGCTAGATGTTAAGACATAAAAAATACACACATAACAGAATTAAAATGCTACCATGTGTGAGGTGAGGAACTGATTATCCATTTTCTTTCTGGTGGTGATGATGAAGTCTCAGCTGAAAATTGTATTCTAAGAATGCAGACCCATTGGCAAGAGTTCAGAGAGGAACTTCAATAATGAACACATTGGAAAACATGAGCTATGAGGAAAGACTGAAATTTAGGAAAGATTAAGACTAACTAATTGCTATTGATGGATTAGCATTCTGCTTAAGTGAAAGAGCAGAGGTAAATGGTTTCTTGATGTTCTTTTTAGTCCAGCATTCTAGCAGTGGTAGTGTTTGATTCAGCAATAGCCATAACCTTATGGTAGTAGCTACTTGAATAGAAGGAGTGACTGTGCAAAAAAAAACAAACCCAAAAAAAACCCCACTGATTTTGCTACATGACTTTGAATAAGAAGTGGGTACAAAACTCATTATCCTTAATTTCTCAGGTACTGAGAGAATCTCCAAACCTCTCTAAATAAGGAACAATAATGATATATCTATTATAACTTGTTACAAAAATGGCAACTTGAAAACACAGACACACTACAGGAACCCGCAAAACTGGCTGCTAATGTTAGTTTCCTCCACTACCACCACCTGCTTGCTTCTGCTTGCAGCAATTTTGGAATGTCCTGCATGCAGAATTGAAGTCCAGATGGTCCTAAGAAGGCCGTTCAAGTGTGTGAGTTCCTACTGTTGAATTAAAAATGTGAAGTAAATTCTTTGGAGAGTATTTTGTTCCTTATCTTTTAAGGTAACATGCAGGCTCTATTTATAACATCAAAAGGGACAGAATGAAGTTTGTCTCAGTGCAGAGGTTTCCATCAAAGAGCTTTCTGTTACTGTTCCTGATACAAGTTAAAAAGAAAAAAGCCTTGAAAAAAATGAGACTTCTAAAGCACTGGCATACATTATCTTATTTACAATAGAAATAGAATTAAATTGAAATATACAAAATTGAGACTGAAGCTTTTTCCTTTTCTTTCCCTGGCTTCAAATAGACAAGCTCTGTTCTTTTGGATCCATACTTAAGAAATCTTCTTTTGATTTTCCTTTCTAAGGAACTTACTGCTTTTATTGATACACTGAGAACTTGTAAAAACAGTGCAGAAATTGTGTAAAATGCAGAAATATTTAAAAACTTCTAAAAAGTATGTGGAAGCATCAGTAGCCTTCATATTCTGGGATAAAGATGGACTATTTTTATAGACTGGGGTAGGGATTTCCTGAAATGTTCTTGGAATGTAATTTTGCTGGGGTTTAGCTCTTAGAATAAATACCACATCAGTGAGCTGCTGCAGAAGTGTAGCTCTAGCTCCCAAGGTGTGTGTGGTTGAGAATTGTGTGAGAATTCATCTGTTCGCCTAGCATTGTGGAAAGCAGTTGTAGTAAGGGGTGTGGGGGGGGAAGTGAGAAATGTATGTTAGATGAATGACTGAAGAGGTGGACACAGGAAACAGGAAGAACTTGAAATCCAGGATACAGACCATTGTTGATCTTGCCTATGTTCAGACATTCCCTGCTATGTCGGCGCTGAGCTCTCTAAAGCAAGGGGCATCTGCGCACTCATGCAGAGAAGTTGTCTGAAGCACAAGGTGCCGAATACAGTCAGGATCTGTGTCTGCAATGGCACTGCCCTCCAGCAATGATAAGCGACAGGTGGCAGCTGTCAATAAGATCGATTGGATACAATAAAAAATCCTCAAAACAACAACCAGAAATTTGAGAAACCTGTCAGCTTCAAATTAGAGGGATGATGGTGAAGTTTCGACGAGCAAATGTGACATTTGGAAAAAGTACATTGCTTGTTTCACTGAGCAAATGCATGTTGCATGAAAAGGAATTCAGACAAGAAACTGATTTGAAGCAACTCAGCAAATAATTTTTAATTTGTCAGTGTTCTACATGAAGTCTCACCAACTTTTCCTAGTGAAGAGCAGAGAAAATTTTCTTTTATAGCTGTTTCACATGATGAAACTTGTCAATAAGAAGCAGTCAGAAGAGATCAGCATAAAAAAACATCTTTCTGAAATTTTTTTGTCTTTGCTTTATGGTGAACGGTTAGTGTTCTCTTGCAGCAAAATAAATAGCAGAGGTGAAGAAATCTGATTATTATTTGATGTTTAATGGTTCATATTTAATGGTGATGGTGGTGATAATTAAATTACAGAGAAAGAAAAAAAAAATATACTACATTCTAAGTAATCATAAAGATATTTTTATCCCCATGAAATTTTATTGGGAAATAGAAGCTAAGTGGCTTGAGCACTTATTTTTTTTCCTTACTAAAGTAACAGTAATGTGTATGTACAGAGCAAATCCACATAAAGATCCTAGAAATGCTTTGTTGTTTTTGTTTGTTTGTGGGTTTTGGTTGGTTGGTTTTGGCGTATGTTTTTTGTTTGCTTGCTTTTGTTACTAATTTACTTTTTATTTAAATTTAATTCAGTACTATAACACGTCTGTATTTAGAGATTCTTTCACCTGATTCTCATCCTCTGTGCTGAAGTTCTCAAACAAGTGACTATCAGTTTTTGTACACATTTATTATGCATTCAGATGCCAGTGCATTGAGTTCTTCAAGGGAACATGCAGAAATGGAAGATCTCAAATTAAATCCCTTGTAGATTAAAAAAAGAAATCCTGAAAAACTCAGAAGCACTCTTTAGAATTCAGCTGCTAGTATTATATCAATTTTTTGCTCTTCTTGAAAAATTATGAATCCTGTGCTTTTAAAACTACTTCTGAGGTATTTCTTTATATAAATCGTGTGTCTGGTAGTTAAGATGATTATCTACCCTTTTTGTAAAGACATCCCTGAAAGTGATATTTATTTTTTAACATTGTTAAAAGATGAAATATTTAAAGCATAAACTACTGCTAATCTATGCAGAAACTTCCTGACAAACGTAGCTCAGATGTTGACATTTTAAGAGATTTTCACATATTTAATCTTTACTGTCAGTTTCCATAGCTGGGTTTGCAGATCTTGTTGCTTATTTATCCAAAGACTGTTTTGTTTTTTTTTTCTTTCCTTACCTTAATTATAGTTAAGGATATGAGAAGTTCTAAGGAGTCGAAAGTCTCTGTTATAAATGAGGTCTTATTTATTTCTGCCTGGTCCATTTAATTCTGGGATCAGATATTTTCATGTGAACTGTTCATCTTTAACTAGCCTTCAGAATTAACTACCAAGTTGCTCAGAAATGCCTGATTTTTGAGGACTAGTTTAACAATACAAGCTGTGGTGAGATCAGAAGTAACCCTTTTTGCCAACAAATCCTGTTTTACATCGGTGATGATATCTAGAGATAGCATATTTATCAGAATCTGTGGTAATGTGATGTCTTCCTGAAATGGATATCCTATTGCATTAGTGACTATAAATACATCTCATCAAACATTTTGTAGTCTGCCAGGCTCGTACATAAGAAATTAATGAGGAGAGGAGAATTTCTTCTGTGCTTCTGTTGCGAAACTTGAAAATCAAAGAGCAGATGTTACTCCATTTCAAGTACAGGCAAAAGTAGATAGAAGTTGTTGGAAGTTTTTGCGTTTCTCAAACCCAGCTCATTGAAGAGGGATGCCTGCTGCTGCCTAGTGGAGGCCATGGATACTTGTCTTTAATCAGGTAGCAGTGTTCCCCACACAAATCATGGGGAGAGTTGAGCATCCAAGAAACCAGCCTGTTGGATGGGGAGATGGTTGTGCTGCCTTCATTAGGCAGATCTAGACTATGTTATGGGACTCCTCATAGGTTTCCACCATATCAGCTCTTCTTGATTGACTTCTGACTGAGGGTCCAAGAACCTCTTCAGCAGTAAAAAGATTAATCCAGTTCCTTCATTGGAAGCAAAAATAGGTAAATTAGTGTTTTGCAGCTTTGTTTTGCAGCTTTATTTTCAGTATCCCAAATCCTTAGAACCTGAACTGCCCTAATAGGGATGTCCATGTTTATGCCACATGACTTGATGTCTTTCAGTGGTTGCTCTCAATATAGACAGTCTGCCCCTAGCCTTTCTTGAAAGACCTGACATGCATGTTAAGAACATGTCTTAGGAATGGGGCTGAGCTTATCTGTGCTTGAGAAAAGTACTGCCCTTCTCAGGTTTTGATTCCATATCTCTGTCCAAAGCAACTGAATTCAGTGGTAATTGTTAGTCTTTAACAGCAGCTAACAGAATACTTAAATGCCTGAAGTTATAGTGTTTGAACAATAGTCCTAAGCAACTGTAGTTACATGTGGCCCTGCTTGCCCTTATTAGGCCACACAGATATGTGAGAGAGGATCTAATTTGTGAAATCTGCTATCTAGATGCTTCTTAAAATCTGGCTGTTTTGTTCTAGTACTAATTCTCTAGTCTAATGTCACCTTTTGATTTTTAAAAACAGATAATTTTTTACCTCTGGCTAATATTTTCAATGATTCAGGCTTCCTACTAGTGCATAAAATGAGTATTTGATATGCCTAAGCATATCTACGTGATTTTTGTTTGGTTGGTTTAGGGGTTTTTTTTGTGGGTGGTGGTGGTTGTTTGGGTGCTTTGTGTTTTTTTGACTCCATGGTAGCCTTAATGTGTGGTACATAATCAGACTGTATTTTCACTCTGCCTTTCTGAACATACAATGAAACAGGTAGATGGGCTTTTATATATATTTTTCACCTGTTTATTGAACAAATTCACTAAGTGGAATTTTATTAGAGCTTTTTATCTGTTGATGGGGAAGAGTTTGATATCCTGCAGTCGGATGGATATGAAAAAAACCCATGTGTGGAACTCTGGGAATTCACCTGCTGCACCTTGTGCGAAAGCTCTAGATACAACTGTTGAGATACCTGTAATCAATCTGAGACATGTATGCTAGCAGAGAACTGTTTTACAAAACCATAGCTGATATATACAGATCGCTGAAGTGTACAGACTTGCACATAAATTACTACTTTGTGAATATAGACTGTGAATATAGTCTCCTAAATATTTTTCTCTTTGTAATTTTCTTGTTTAGAGAATATTTGGTTTTGGCGTTGAAACAATTTCCTATCTTACCCACTACTGTTTGCACATAGTTGTGTGAGTGCATAGTTGTGTGAGGGTTGAAGAGATTGGAATTAAAACATATGGGGATTTTTGTTGGTTTGTTTTAAATACTCTGCAGGAACATGAGGAAAATCCTTAATCACTTCAAACCCCTCTCTTAAGTTGAAGTGTGTAGGCTTTCTTCTACTGGGATTACTTTAATAGAACTGGAACCAATCAAGGTGCTGCAGTAATAGAAACAGCTACATGTGGTTTTAACAATAAGTGCTATTTGGAGGAGCTGGAGTTTCAGAATCCTTTGAGTGTAATAATAATATTATGTTTAGTTATAAACTAAATACTTTCAGTTTACTTGCCACTTTAGGAGTCACGTTATAGAACTGGGCTGTGAAAAAAACACAGAAGGTGATATTTTCTTAGGGTGCTAATTTTAAGTTCTAACACCTATACTGTACAGTATCATCTTTCCTCGTCTACGAAGTTCACTTTGGTAGGGTTTTTTCTGACATATTTTGTTTTTGAATTTACTACACACATTTGCCTTGTATTTGTTCTGTTGAAAGTATTTTTTTTTTTCTTTACAATCACCTCTTGATTATTTGGAAATCAGAGAGTTTACTTCCATTTATATGCTGGATCTATATACAGCACTTGTTACTCTTTGTCTTGGTGCTGGGCATCCTTCATTTTTGGCCTGGTTTCTCAGATTTGTATTAAAGATGTATTTACAAGCCCATTCCTGTAAAAATGGACAGATGAAGCTCTCCGCATCTGTCACATAGTGAAAACAAATGTTTTTCTCCCAGGGAGTATGTTTGCTTTCTCTTGGTAAATAGCTGCTAGGTTAATGGCTGCCAAAACAAATGTGTCTGTTCCTACTCGTGGCAGGAGATAGATAGTTCTCCTCTTTCTTTCTGCACCTCTGCACTGCAGCCTGAGCTCTGGTCCATATTAAGTGCAGTAATTTCTGGATTAAAGCAGAGCGCTCTTGATTTAGAGGATAACATTGATTGTGTGCCATAGTGGCTAAAGAGAAGATTTGTCCTGATCTCGGTGCTAGATGGGTAGTGAAGTTTATTTCGTATGTGACTGAATCTTATGTGTTCATGAAGTTTTGGTTTAGGCTGTAAAAATCCACCTTCTAAACATATTTTTTGCTCTGATTAAGTGTTTCAAACTTATTAGGTGAGACTGGTTTGTAGATCCATACTCATCTGGCACATTATAGTTCTCATAATATGTTTCTAAAGCAAGATGCTGTAGGTTTATTTGCTGACCTAATTGCTTTCTGATATATTGTTAAGTGCCATATAACTTTTACAGAAAACTGTCTTCAGATCTTAAGTAGGGGAATTAATAAAACTACAAAGAATTTTTATAACTGTAGATTAGAAGTTGTCTTGAGGTTATTCATTTTTCTCCCTCTTTCTTCCCCCTACATCTTATCTTTGTGACTCATATTTCTATAAAATTTTTACTCCTTTTACTTGTACTTTTGAATATAAACATACATACAGATGTTTACTTCATTTAAAGCCTGTGAAGGTTATACTGTTTTCATTCTTCATCCAGTTTCCTTGTTTTGAAAAAACAAAATTCAAGTTTGACAGTGATTGAATTTTAATGATAGCATTTACAATTGCTCTTAGACTACTTTGTGAATTGCATGTTGTTATTTATAACTAAACTTGGTTTTCTACAGCAAGACACAGGTGTACATAAACATGGAGATGCCAGAGAGAGAAAACTGCACCAAATATAGTTAGGGTTATGGGTATCTTTAGATGAAAGATGTGGTCTGAATAGCAAAGTTGGTTTAGGGGAAAAACAGTGCTTACCTTTTGGTGGCAGCAGATGTCTGATATCAGGGAATCTCTTCAGCAGGATATGAATCACTGATTTTTTTTTTTTTAATACTTACAAAGAGAAAGCAACAATGACAGAGCCTTTCTGAGATAGAAATGGTAGAAAGACAGCCCAGTGGTGAATGGTGCTAAGTAGGGTTGACATGTAACTTGGAGCTCTAATAAGAGAGCAGGGTAGTGAAGCTGTAGCTGTTACCTTTGAGAGAATTTGTAAGTCCTTGCAAAAAAAGCTGGAGGCAGCTTTTCTGGTAACAAGTAAAAGAGGAACCTGAAATGCAAGATGCCCCAGACAGTGGAATGGGAAAATCTTCACAGGTAGCCACAATATTTCTCACTTGAGCACTGATTTTCTGAAGCTTATATTCTTTTTTTATTTCTCTGCCTGTAATTGCCCTTTAAGTTGTCTTTGTAAAATGAACTCATTGCTTATATGTATTGTGTAGTACTGGTGACACAGGAGGTATATCAAAGTGCAAGCTGGAGTTGAAATTTCAGAAAGCTTTTCTACAGAAATGCAATCACAGCCTATTTGCTACCAAACACTCCCAGGTGGTTACACCTGGCTAATCTATGCATGATGGTGAGTTTACTGGCTTGGTGTTGATCAGTGTTTGCCACACAGATCTGTGGGAACATCTGATGTTATGTTTTAATCTGTGCATGAATGAGGCAACCATCTTGGTGAGCACATTTATTAGGTAGATTGAGTGCTGTAAAAGATAAAAGCATGCTCCAATTATAAACCAAAAGTTCTTGTAAAATAATTCTCTGTTTCTACCTCATGGACATAGAAAATGGTCTCAATTTCCCTATTGTACAACTCTATCTTACTGAATAATCCAAATTTTACCTCCCTATCATTTTTAAAAACAAGATTTAAATAGCTAAAAAAATATAGTTCCTTTCCAGTACAAGCTTTTTAGTTATTTGGTTTGATTTGGTGGTGGTGGTGGTGGGGTTTTTTTTTCATTTGTTTTTTTTTTTTTTCCTAAAGTTTATTCAAATCATACCTGAGGTCAAAGCCCTGGTATGAAAGGACGCAAAATTTATCCATAACACAAGTTTCATACTCGCTGCTCTTCTCAGTGGGAAGAGTGTGAGTTTTCATTAGAAAATTCAGCAATATGTATGTTAAGCTTTGTAATTCAAATGTTTCACATCCTCATTTATATGTTGGCATGATCAATAGCTGATACAAGTCTCTTAAATTAAAACAGTCATCCCTTTCTGCAGAACTGATCACAGTAAATGCATTTCCTTTGAGAAACCTGGTGGTCTGACACTACAGGGTAAGAACTTCCATGAAGAATTACAATGATGTTTTCAAGATATATAAGTTGTAGTTGAATGTATTAATTTGGGGAGAAAAAATAAATATAATATTGGTTGATTTTTTTTGTGTTGTGATTTTTTTTGGTTGACTTTTTTTGGTTGTTGGTTTGGTTTTCTTGGTTTGTTTGTTTGGTTTTTCTTCTTCTCTGGGGGTAGGCGATTGGGTGTAGTTGGCGATTGGGTGTAGTATGAGAAGGCTGATAACATGAGATTTTTTTTCACTAAAAATTCTATTTGAAAGTTATCCCCTTCCTCCTCCAATCACAAACACATGGAAAACTTTCCTTAAGATCTGGATTTGTTCTAGTTAGTCTAATTGAGCTTTCCCTTGAATGTGCTGTACTTTAACAATGCAAAGACTTTGTGAAACACGGTCCAATCCCACTACATGCTTGCTTTGTAAAGGCTTATTAAAGGGTCCACTGCAAGGTTTCCATTTGTGCTTTGCGTGTAGAGAATTAGTTCTAGAGTACCCTCAGAGAACTCAATAGCAGCTAATAACAACTATGACTCCTGATTCAGGTATGTGGAAGATTCTGTAGTCACACTGAAAAAGCAACCTCGGAAAGTGCAGACTCTTCTCCAGGGAGTTGTAAAAAGTCTGTCAATCTTGAGTAGATCATGGAGCCTATCATCGTGTTTAGATTTGTTGGTGATTGATAGTAGATGTATCCTGAAACTATCAATAAAGTAATAAAGTATGCTAGGTGTTAAAGAGAAAGATGAGCCATAGAAGAGTTTATTTTAGGGTTATCTTGAATATATATGTGGTAGAATGTAATGGAGAGAAAATGCAAAAGCAGAGATAGAAGTTAAAGGAAAAGGTGAAATGAAGCAGAGATGGAGCTACAGTGGACAAGGACTGCCGCATCTTAAAAGATAAGGAAAGAAGAGTCTAGTTATT
Source organism: Chloroceryle aenea (assembly GCA_013399075.1). Lineage (NCBI taxonomy): Eukaryota > Metazoa > Chordata > Aves > Coraciiformes > Cerylidae > Chloroceryle > Chloroceryle aenea. The sequence goes on along the minus strand of VWZY01003707.1, from coordinate 225,653 downwards.
TTAGTAAAGATATTAAAACAAAATATGGAAAGGAAAGATTGCATATGGGAAGCTGAGAAAGCACTAAAGCATGTGAGAAGGATTCAGTGAGATAGAATAGATTCATGAAGAAGCAACTGAAGAGTTTGAGAATGAATCAATGTTTTTCCTTAAAATTCTGCTGAGATTAATGTTTTGGCTAAAAAGGAGCAATTACTTTTTGCAAGGAAGGAGGTAACAGACAGACCCTGAGAGGGTCTTGACTTTCATGTCCATACAAAATCTTTTTTAAATTTTTGTTTATTGAAGGCATTAAAACCACTTCTGGCAGTTTTTACATTTCCCTTGGCTTTCATTTCTAAAGAAATACTCAAACTGGGAGAGGGGATGGAAAACTGAGCCAGGTGGCAAGTCTATTCATCACCCTGTCAGTGGTGGAAAATATTGAATGATCAAATGAAAGTGTCTTAAAATAACATGAACACTGAGACAGAAAAAACTGCCAAGGGAAGGAATTTGTGTTAAAAGAAAACTTGCAGTTTCCCTGACCAGTTGTAATAAAAGAATTCAATGTTCAGTGGAAGGCAGCGTATGTATCATCTGCAGCTAATTTTTTTATTGTTGTTACTTTTTAGAGTAGTTAGAAAGTCCTAGAGAAATAACTTTTATATGAAAGACATTAAATTTGAATACTTGAGTGGAAAATACCTCTTCTATGTGTATGTGAGTTATGCCTGTATACTGTAGGTCAAAATCTCTAAATTTGATTCTGACGAGGAAAAAAAAAAAATCTTTTTGCCCTTTTTTGTAAATAAATTCTCTAAGTTACTGAATAAGTTGTGAAGTGGTTTGGTAGCTCTGTCAGCTTCAGGATGTAAACAAAACAACGTGAGAAATTGTTCTCTTTGAAATAAAGCAGCTTCAGATCTTGGACTCGACCTATGGGTGACATATACAAATCTTCACCAGTCTGCATGATTAAAGAGGGCATGGCTAGTTTTATTGTAACAGGGTTTTTTTGTTGTTGTTATTGTTTTTTTCTTTGTTTTTTTTTTCTTTGTTTTGTTGGTTTTTTTGTTTGTTTCTTTGTTTTGTTTTTGTTTGTTTGTTTGGTTGGTTTTTTCTGGGGTTTTAGAGTATGTTCCAAATACATTTGTTGGAAGCCTCTAATATTTTGCTGGCAGTTGATATGTTTAATTATTTTTTCTGTATTCTACGGAACTTAAAGGGTGATGAAACCATGCATTTTTGGTTATTTCCCAAAGTAGGATCTCTTTCTTAATACTCAGCCACCTTAATCATAGTCATGCAGGAAATGGGACCGCCATACCAGCATTACTTAAAAATCAGTTAATTTCTTACTTGAGTAATCCTACAAAAATAAAACTTCCAATTAACTTAGCTAGTATTTATAGACAGGTAACTACTATTGGCCCCAGCAAATGCTTCTAGGCTCAGGTAGTTAGTTATCTTAAAGACTGAAGCTATACTGGACACATTCTGCCATAGATGAAAGAGATATTTATGATGTAAGCTCTTCAATTTATTGAAAGCACAGCCCAGGAAATGCTGGTGTAAACATGTTCATGCTACCTAAGTTCTGTATTAATTAGGTCCAGTCTTAGTGAGAGTTTATTTTGTTGTTTAGAGTCTCAATGCAAAGTATTGTGATTGGTTGGCTAGTGTAGAAATGTTTGAGAGAAAAATAAGAATTTGGAAGGAATGAAAAAGAACTGCTTTTGAATCATGGATTTGGGATGATATAGTCTATCTAAATCAAAAATCTGATTTACTTCCCCTCCTTTTTTAAAGAAAAATTTGAAGATTTTTCCCTCCATTCCACCTGCCTTGTCGAAATAGTGAATGGAAATGGAGATTAAGCTGTAAAGTTTTAAATACAACTTAGAAGAACTTCTGTTCTCTGGCCAGTTCTCAAAATATGTAGCATCCCATTTTTAGCATCACTGTCTAGTAGTTTGTCAAACACTGGCATTTATCAATTATAGAGACGCCATTCATCAGCTAACACTATTTGCAAACAAGGTAGTATAATGGGCTTTTAAAATCTAAACTGCTTAAATTGAAACCATATTTCTTTTACGTAGCAGATTCTGTGTTTGGGGATTTTTCTTCTGTGCACATGAACTATTAGGAACATGAACTGTCCTCATCAGGGTTGTTCAAAGTTTCCCTGCTTGGTGATGTGGTTCTTGGGTGCTGCTGTAGTGCAAAGAATAATGATGTGCTAGCAATATTTTGCCAAACACTTAAAGAAATCAAGAGGTAAATGGTCTTTAAAGACATTGGTTCCAATATAAAAATGTCTGTGGGACCCCTGAGAAGAAAAGATATTAGGAACTGGCTTTATTCAAATGTCCTTGATGGGTTTATGTGCTGCATATACATTCTGAATCTCAAGTTTAACAGTTGTAACTGTATTTGAACTGAAGTGATTTAAACAATTTAAATGTTTTATGCCAAAGACCTCTTAGAAACCTCTTTAGTGCAAGGTTATCTGGTTTACTGTTTAGATACCTGAGGGTCTTTCTCAGAGTATTCTTAGACCTGTATCTCAAAAGTATTTTTTAATTATATGCCACACTTATTAAAAAGCAGAAAGTTTATTGGAACAAGCACTATAGGAAGTTCTTTTTCCATGTACATGGCGGGGAGATTTATAGTTCCTGTAGTATATATTTTGTCTTTTTTGACTGGAAGGCAGCATCTTGCAACATTAGAAAGTAGACATGAAAGAAACTTCAGGTGATGAAGGAAAAAGAAAAAAACTTTCTTGTTTTTGAGTGTGGATCCTGTGGGAAATAGCTTAATAAGTCACAATGAAAATGATGTTCTTATACATACTAATATATTATATATAAACATATTTGGAACCAAAACAGTGAGTTATTTTGTGGTTCAATTAATGCTCTGCTCAGTATGATCTTCCAGAAATGGAATACCTTGATTCTGATTCTGCCAGTTACATACTAATGAACTATCTCTGTGCCTCCTTTATTTACAGCTAACATCTTGTATTTATTTAGACAGAAATCTTCATAGATTGAGGTTCTCTCTAGCTACATACAAGTAACATACAGCACAAGAGAAAAAAGTTACCATATCAGAATACAAATACCTCATTGTTAATATTGTAGATTAATCTATTGATACTTCAACAAGGAAACTTTGCTTTACATTTTTATGTGATTTTTGACCCATGAAAATTATTAACAGTGTTAGATTAAAAGCCCCTCTTTCTGGCAACCTGCAGGACCACTAGGACTACTGGTAGGACTAGTAGGACTCCTGCCTAACCAATCTTATTTCCTTCTATGACTGGGTGACTCATCTGGTAGACAAGGGGAAGGCTGTGGATGTGACCCTCCTTGACTTCAGCAAAGTATTCAATACAGTCTCCCACAGCATCCTCCTAAAAAAGCTGGCAGCCCATGGACTAGACAAGTGCACCCTTTGATGGGTTAAAAACTGGCTGGTTGGCTCAGAGTGTGGTTGTGAATGGTGCTGCATCCAGTTGGTGTCTGGTGACCAGTGGTGTCCCCCAGGGATCAGTACTGGGGCCAGTTCTATTCAACATCTTTATTGATGACCTGGATGAGGGGATCGTGTCTATTATTAGTAAATTTGTGGATGACACCAAGCTGGGGAGCAGTGTTGATACCCTGGAGGGTAAGAAGAAGCTGCAGAGGGACCTAGACAGGATGGGTTGATGGGCTGCAGCCAATGGTATGACATTCAACAAGGCCAAGTGCAGGGTCCTGCACTTTGGTCACAATAACCCCA